>CAIGRS010303307.1:0-18485 GCA_903798395.1 Fraxinus floribunda
GGAGTAAGGAGATCTCCCTTGCCTTCATTTCCACTTTCATGATCTATCTTTATGTTTCATATTTTACGTTCAACAATAATTATTTCACATATGTCATGTTAATGCATAGAGCATTTTCAAGAGACTCTTAAACATAAAATTCTCTCTATTTGAAAAGACGATCATAAAAATTATGCTCCAAAAGACTCTTCAAATTGACATTTTAAAATAGAGAATGAGTTTGACTCTTCAAATTTGGAGAGCCAAACACTCTAAAATTACATGCATTAGAAATATTTCAATTTTCAAATGAGAAAAATAATATAATAATTTAGAGGGACGTTAGTGAAAATAAAAGATATGGAAAAATAATAAATATTTTTTTGGAGTAATAAAATTAGATTTTAAAAATAAAGAGCATGCTAGAGCACTTAAAAAATTTACTCTCTAACTTTATAGACTTTTTCTAAAATGTTAAATATATTCTTTAAAAATAAAGAGTCTCTTGGAGATGCTCTTATGGTGTCTTCCAAGAGTGGCATATGAACACTTGCATGATTGTATCACTGAAATGAACCTACATCTCTCTGATTGGAAAATATAAATGTATTAAGCCAAACAAGCGTGGATCATTTTTCAATCACTTGCCAATTATTGATTTTTTTAGATCTCTCTCTTCATAAAAGAGATTTAGCCCCTGTTTGGGCTCCATTTTATTCAAAATGCATTTTCTCTCTCTTCTTTCAGCCACATTCTCCAATAAAATAATATTATACGTAAATCTAAAGCGTTTTCTTCTTTTTTTAACCACACATTCTTAAAAAAAAAACACTATTCTAAACATTTTCTCCAAATTTTGATTTTAATGGAGCCCAAACAAGGGCTTAATTAATATAAATTAATAGTCACTATCTGAGACAATTCTTAGATAAACATGAAGATAATCCTCAAATAGTAAGGAATGGCATTATAATAGTCTAAAGAGGGGAAGTGGACAGGATAAGAACTGACAATTCATTTTGCACAGACAGACAAATAATACAGATGGTCTGAATAAATGAGATACATACATAAAGAAAATCTTCTGGGCTAGCAGAAACAGCCCACTCAGATCCAGATTTGGAACCTGCATTACCAGCTTTGCGAGCATCCATTCCAACTGATAACCAGTTTGAGAATCTGTAATGATAACACAGTTCAAAATTCTAATATGTCCATACGTCCATTTTTAAGTCAAATCATCAAACAGATTTATATTTCTAAACCCAGCTAACAATGAAAGAAAACTAACCGTGAAACCGGATCCAAAAAAAAAAAACTAACCGTGAAAGAAGTTGCAAAAACAGGCGTAAAAACTTGTCAGCGCAAGAAAGGACAAAAACATCATCTCTCCAGCATGATCTCAAGCAATCCAAAAGAGAGATACTTTGCTTCAATACTAAGTTTAAAGAATGTCCCTGATCTGAGGACAAGTTTTGAGAGGGCTGAAGTGCAGTAACTGCAAGTGCAGATTCCAGCGTCCCAGCAATTTCCTGAAATCTAAGGCAATTAATTCATGTAAGTAGTTCTATCTTTAAGTTTCTCTTGTTAATACTTCATCACCTTCCTAAGATTGGAGAGGCCTAGCAGACTTAGTTATAGACTTGTATATCAGATCATGGTGAGTACCTCAATGTGAAATAGACCCCAGTATTCCATTGCTTTATAAATTCCATATAGACTGCTTCTTCGCGAAATTTAGCAATTGCAGATCTAGAGGGGCAGTGACCTAGCATGAAAATGTAGTGTAAGACAGATGTAAATGAGAAAATAATTAACGAGCCAACCATTAATGTGAATGTAGAACATGCAGAAGGTTCCTCCACAACCTTCTAAGTAAGCCAAGAAATTTAGGCTTGATTTGTAATTTTTTAGGAACTCTGTGGGTCTTCCAGGAGAGAAAGCCCCAGGTTTTCCTTTCTGGATTGCTGATAGAACCTCTCTGAGAATAGAATTGGCCAGAAAGCTGAATACATGTAGACCCGAATTTTCTGCACATAATTTTAAATACAAGAACAATAAGCAATCATAGAGAAATGTCAAAGTCCAGCTAAACTTGTATTCAAGAAATAAAAAATTGATTAGCTGTCAAGAAATTTACAAGGCATAGAAGTTTTTAGAAAATTTGGTTTAAAATGTATATTCAATAGTCCTGTGAATTCCAATAATGTGTGCACGATTCTGTTGGTGCGGCTTTCAGGGTTGTGTGCAGATGCAAACAAACGACTAAATGAAGACTTCATGTTACAGTAACTGCAATAAAATTTGCAGAAAGAACCAAAAAGAAACGAGTTTGATAAAGACAAATCATATGCAGGCTAGGGGTTGTTAAACATATTTAGGCATACAACAACAGGGTTTTGCTTTTCCATTAATTTTAACAGATCCGTGATAGATAAGATAACTTATTCTTGTGTGGTCTCATACACGGTGCAAAGATCATGTTAATGTAAAAGGGAAGAATTCTTGCTACTTTTCCAAATTCCACCTTATAGCGTCATTGATTTGCTTATTCATTTATTTTTCTAATTTTTTTGTTTTCTTGCAGAAGAAATTGCTTGTCTGTGATCTTATGAAGGCACAATATCTGTATTGTCCATAAAAAAAGCTCAACTCTACTAATAAAATCCTTATTCCACTGTGCTAACTCGCATATAATCTCATTTCTTCGTTTTTAGTTCAAGGTGCTGAAGGAAAGAAATCAATCTGGCATTAGTACAAACTGCTGATATTACCACTTACCACAGACATCTGCATACTAATTTATCCAACTTAGAAGTGCACATTGTCGACAACATGACAGTAGTGCCCTGAACTAACAATGACATATTAATCCACTAATAAAGATAAAATGAAATTTCAAGTTTATTAATTCTGCTTCAAGGAAACAGGAGGACAATATAATTGCAATATTCCTTTATTAACACAGAATAGAATAACACAAGATGTAACAAGCATACCTGTAAAAGATATTTCCAATAAAAAATTACAATCATCATCAATGTATTGCTTGATTCTTTCATAGTCTTGGTCAAGTTCGTCTGCAGATTCCCCACCAACTGCACTGGATGAGCCGTGAGGGATAACCTTCTGTACAAATGGTGCCACCACTTTTAAGCGGAAAATATCTTCAGCACTCTTCGTATTATCAATAGCAGCATATGCACGTAGGCAATTGTATATTGCATTTGCATCTTTGTGCTCAAGTCCATCAACAAAACAGTGTCCCAAACTTGTATCCAACAACACGCCAGCATTCTGTATCCTCTTCACCATATTCTCAATGAAGGGCATATTCTGTACTGCCATCATACAAAAAGAATGTGGTTTAAGTACTGTAAATTCCACCGACTGTGTATAACATATGGAATAGAGGGACACCAAAAAGAATTGCAGGATGAGCAAAATATCAAACCACATAATTAGCTCTTAGATCAGACACGTCATAACTCTACTATTGAGCCTACCCATGTATAAAGGAGCAGGAAATGAAGAGTAAGGGAAAATCAAATCTATTATGGAGGAAATTTTGCATACATTTTGTTTAAACTTAATTTGTGTCATAAATATTACCTTAAACTGTTTCACGTATTTACAATTCTTTAAATAATATGTGTATGCCATAGATTTATAGGTCGTAATCCATGAGTAAAGAGTCAGGCATTCAATACTCTGAATTTCATGTGCTGTCATAATAGGAATTCTATGAGCATCTAAACATTGATGTCTTAGTTCTAATAATAACAAAAACTAAGACTTATCCTTATAATTTAGTAGTTGGCTGCATGAATCCCGTTTGACCGCTTTGTTCATTCAATCATTGCATCTCTTGAAAGATCCACTACAACCATATAATTCGCAACCACATGTCATGTTAGTTTTGGTCTAACTCTCCCTATTGTAATTGTCTAAGAAGCAGGGAGAAGTGTAAACTTATTGCGTACTCGTATCCGATACATATCCAAACTTGAATATGCATGGACACGTTCTAATATGTACTGAATATGTGTTATTTAATTATTTTGTATTTTTTAAACTTTGTATATGTATCAGACACATAAAGAACAATTTAATTGGTTTTAAACTCTTTTGAAGCTCATTATTATTTACAATAGATACAATAGATGATAATTTTATTTTATTTTACTTAATAGATAAGTATGAGTGAAATGTTTTAAAAATCACTAAACTTATACATTAGTCACGGACTACTCATTGAACTATGAAATACTTCAACTTGCTCACTGAACTTATCCCATTTGCACTCCATCTATCACACCTTAAAATATGATAACTATTTTGCTGATGTGGAGCATGATAATCTTGCGTGGCGACTAACAGGTGTCACGTCAACCGAAATATCCAACTCACATTTTAAATTAGTTTAAAAAATAAAAAATAAAAAATAAATAAAAAAAACCAAAAATGAAACCTTGTGTTTCAAGGAATGGGAAATGATTTTCAAATGGGCAAAACACATTTTTACAATAAAATAAAAAGAATAAATAAAAAACCTTAACATAAAACACGCAAAACTAAACCCGACATCAGAAACCCAAATTCAACACCAAACCACCAATTTCCCCCAAAGGCAAAATCGCCGATGTCGCTGTAGTTAGCCATGAGATCCGCATACCATATAACGAATTCTGAGTTTTATATCAGCAAATTTCATATCCCTTTAAATTTTTCAGTCATCCTTTTTTTAAGGCAAAAAATTGAGTTTCATCAGTTTATTTTCCTATATATTAATTTGGGTAGCGTGAATCTAGATAATATATTGGCGAAATGGGAAAAAGTGAATGCCAATTAGAGCATAAAAAGCACCCAAAAAAGCTTACAATTGTGAACAAACTGTAGAAAAGCTACAAATACTACTTCTTCTCTGGCAAAATCGTCAACTTACATTAATAGTCGTGTCACTGGTCGTGGCTGGAGAGTTGGTGGTGGTTCCGTGCATCACACTTTTTATCCCATTCATGAAATCCTCAAGCGCAGCTCCAGCGTTGCAATCAAGAAATATACAGCCTGAACTAGAGATAGAATTTTAACTTCTTGTTTAACCTTAAATATTTCATCAGCCCTTAGCATAACTTCCACCAAACCGTCCTCCTTCAGATCCAGAGCTGCCTTAACTTGGCTGTCCTCTACCGCACCACCGCCTCTTCCCCCCTCAATGATTTGAGAGAAATTGGTGGTTTGGAATTGAATTTGGGATTCTGATGCCGGGGTTTAGTTTTGTGTGTTCTATGTTCTAATTTTTTTTTTCTTTAATTATAAAAATGTGTTTGCCCATTTGAAAATTGTATCTCACTCCTCGAAACACATGGTTTCAGTTTTTTTTTTAAGTTTAAAATAATTTAAAATGTGAGTTGGACATTTCGATTGACATGACACGCCGTTAATCACCAAACAAGATTACCGTCTTTCACGTCAGCAAAATATTTAACAAATTTTAAGGATTGGTGGATGGAGTACAAACGGAGATAAGTCCAGTAAGTTGAAGCATTTCATAGTCCAGTAAGTAGTCTGTGACCAATTAATAAATTCGGTGATTTTCGAAATATTTCTCTCGGATTACTATTTTTATTACCAATAACTTGTTGAAAATAGATAAAAAAAATTTGGCATTATAGGCACTTACTCTTTTGTGCATTCTATGAGAATGAATACAATTACTCCACAACGAAATGAGAAATTGATTTTCATTCTTAGCAATCTACGTCTTTTATTAAGACAATCAAATCTTTATTCAAAAGGTGAATCCAAAATGTTGGATATTGTCAGAGACTCGTTTAATACTCTTGAAAGTGTTAGGCTGCTTAAGATAGTTAATCTATCATTAGACGAGTGAGAATTGAAGAGTGGTTTTTAATGATAACGAAGAAGTTGGGATAAAGATTAAAAAAAAAATGCTATATAGACACACACATACATGTCCCACCCAACAACCAAAGTAGTGTCCTCAATTGTACGACGTCCACTTCTTTGTGTATACTATAATGCTATACAATGATCTTAACATCCTTATTTTCACCCAATAATGAGTTCTATGTCGTTTAATAACCCAACATTGAATACAAGAAAGCACAGCATATCAAATAAGTGTTTTGTAGAAATTGCTTTTTTAATTTAGAAATCATTCTACCATACAGAATTTGTGTAACATTTCTCCCTTTTGTGCACACATGTTAATCCGACATGTGCACATTACATCCTCTTCAAGTCCAGATTCTTTGGTAATAACGGACCTAAGTACCTAAAACTATCACTTTTTGGAACAATACAATCTTCTACAGTGACTTCACTACCATCCTTATTCCTATTATAATTTGTATCTTACTTCTACTTACCTAAAATCTGACTCCAAAGTTGTAACTCATCTTGGCCTCATCTACTAAAATTACGTCACGAACAAACGACATGCACCAAATAGACTTATCTAGGATATGCTTATGAGCTCATCCATGACTAGAATGAAAAGACAAGGACTTGAGGCTAAATCTTGATGCAAGCTTACAGAGATATTAAATGATAATCAGACCAGTATGAAGCAAAGACATTATAAATATTCTTAGTTTACATGTCCCCATTACTGTGATCGTGAATAACTCAAAAGTTGGAAAAAATATCAAAATTGTCAACAGTAATAAAAGTCACATATATTGGAGTCAAATATATTTATATCAAAAAAGAAAGCCCAAACATATGAACAAGCAATAAGTTGCAGAACACAAATCCACAAAAAACTAATAGAAGAAATACATCAAAAGAAGAGAAAAATAAAGATCTGTTATACGAGGATGGAGGGGAAAAGACCTTTGTGTGAGCAATATAGAACTTCAGCCGATTCATTTCACTTGCAATTCTTTCCAGCAGCATACTTTGAGTCTCTCTAAGGTTTGTTCCATTGCCAGCATCTTGAAATGAGATGCCGTTGCTTAATTGACCCTTTTCTATAGAATTAACATTGCCGCTGGCCCAATCAGCTGGCACACTAGGAAGCTCCTTTATCAATTTTTCAACCTACATAGATATCAAATTTCAGTACATATTAGAAAATTTAAAATAAAGCGGCTAGAAGCCAAAACGGAGTGTGGAATGTGTATCTTCTTTATCTACCATCTATTTTTCTTCCCTTTTGTTCTGCATTCTTGCATCCCAAACCCCACAAAACCACCCATAAGGTTCTGACCAATGAGTCCCAACTAAGATGATCCTATCTAAAGAAGCACAAACAAGAAACAACTAAACATAAAAAAAAATAATAATAAATAAATAAAATAAAAATCAAGAAAGCCCTTAATTAAAGTACCAGGTTTTGACAACAAAGACTAATTCTTACTTCCACAGCTACGTAGAACATGATTGAATTGACCATAGTCCACAGATTGAGCAGTAGCATTTCTATAAAATTCGGTGCAAGTTACACCCAGCGAAAAATAGTTTAGCTTCAAGTGATAGAGTTAAGTATAGGGTATATTTTTCCGTCAAGAAAAGTTGGCCCTGTGTGAAATTTCTCTTCGCATTTGTACTCAAATGCAACATTAAGTAATCAAAGAACTCTGACTCGAACCGGCAATGATGTGTTTTAAACCATATAACGACAACAATATCTATACTTTTCCAATTAGAATTGCGTGTGATTTACCCTATACCTTGCAAGAATAAACTGAATCACTTCATTCTTTAATTTATATTCTTCCTTCTCCTTTTCATCATTTTCCATCCTCTTAAAACTAAATCTAACCACTCTAATCCACTCCTAACCTGCATCAATTCAACCTTGGAAGTTGGAACCTTACAATTTCCACTCACAAAAGTGCAATCTTTCTCGACATGTGCTGACATTCACATACACACAAGGCAAGACATCTGTATTCTGCCTGCTGGATAAAAGACCATTAATGACAGGATGCCAGTATTTGTATCATCCACCAAACATAGAGGTGCTCTGTCTCCATAGTTGGCCGTAAGCACATGCTCCAAGATTCCTAATAGTAGAGAGGTGCTCCCCCCAATAGGGGGGCACCACATGTACATTATGGACATGATCCATAATGTACATGTAGCATTATTCTAGTAGAGAATTGCTACAACGGTGAAACAATTCATAAACAGAATCCACAGACATAATCAATTCCTCAAAGTTCAACACCGATAATGTTTAACAAACACATGCACGTGCAACCAAGTGCAAGAGTCATTTGTAACTCCTTCACAATCACCACAATTAACTATGAGCATAAAAAATATAAATAGAAGACATTGACCTCTATAAATACTAAATATATTACATTCGGATATTGTATCTTACACCAGCATTACTGATATAAACAGGAAATTTATTTCAGTGAATTTTACCTTGGAAACGACATGAAATGTATCCAGCAACAACTCCAAAACCTCCCGGGCCTCATTGGCACCAGCGCGCTGCTTAAGCCGGCTCTGGAGAGCCATTAACGACCCGTCAACAGCATTTCGGAATGCAAGAATCTTCTCCTTGATCTCGAGCAACGGCGCCCTCATTCGAACCACTGCCGCATCCACATCAACAAGCTTAGTACTAAGACTAACAAAATCCGCATAATCTCGATTAATCAACTCAACAAGTTCGTGCTTTAGAGCACTCAAATGTGACTGGAGCTCCGACCGGAGAGTGTCGAACGGCACAAAGGTGCGGAGATCAGATATGTAGGACTCTGGATCGAATTCCGGATCCAGGAACTTGGTCGGGTTCAGCCATAACGGGTGGGCGTCCTCTTTCGGGTCCCCGAATAGATCCGTGGCGGATTTTGGCAGTGGAGAGTGAAGATCCGTCGCCATTGGAGAATTTTGATTTGGGTTTTTTTACAATAACGATAATGAAAAGGGGATCTGATGGACACTAATGAATACGGGAAGTTATAACGTACAGTTTAAGATTTCTAAGTTTATTTTTATTTTTAATTTTTTTATTTTTAATTAAGCTATTCAGACAGCGTAGTTGACAGGGTAGTTGACAGGGTTTTAAAATGTCAGACATGGCACAGCCTTAGCCCCTGTTTGTCCCACATTATTTTTTTCATTCTCATTCTTCTACTCATTTTCAACAACACATTCTTTAATAAAATAATATTTTCCATCACATCAATAACATTTCCTTCTTTTTCAATCACATATTTTCCATCACATCACTTCAAAAGAATGCATTTTCTCATTTTAATGTACACCAAACACACTCTTAATTCCTTAATTTTGGAGGGAAAAATGAATGTGGGACAACAAAACACATTTACCAAGAGAGAAAAAAGCAAGTGAGAGAGAAGCATACCTTCTTCATTTTTTCCCCAAAATAGAACACATATTTTCCATCACATCACTTCAAAAGAATGCATTTTCTCATTTTAATGTACACCAAATACACTCTTAATTCCTTAATTTTGGAGGGAAAAATGAATGTGGGACAACAAAACACATTTACCAAGAGAGAAAAAAGCAAGTGAGAGAGAAGCATACCTTCTTCATTTTTTCCCCAAAATAGAAACCGGTCCGTTTCAACTTTCAAGTGAGAGAAAAGCATACTTTCTTCATTTTTTCCCCAAAATAGAAACCGTAAATCCCGTCAAGTTGTTCCACAGGACGTGCCCCGTCCGGCCAAGCTGGTTGATTTCCGAACACGTTTATCCAGGCTTCGCCGACTTCTAGCAACATTGTGTCATTCATCTCCATATATAGCCAAGGTTCCCCGTCCGGCCAATATTCGAGAGTTTTCAAACATGATTCTTCTTCTCCATAGACTCGTCCTGCTTATTTAGTAAGTGTTCTTCTAATTTTGTGATAAAACTTATAAGAATAAAAAAAAAAAAAAAAAAAAAAAAAAAAAGCACACACAAACAAAAGAATGGGAAATGATGGGATTGTCCAGTTTAGTCAATTAATTAAAGCAAGCCTATTTAGTCAATTGTTTGTCCAGTTTTTGTGTGATTCTTTCCAATTTTATGCTTTGTTTTCCATATATACCCGTTCGATTAAACCTTGCCGATTGAAGATCAATTGATTTATGAACAGTGACCTTGTAATTATTCGAATACCATATGCACTGAGTGGCAATTTTGGATTGAATTCATTATATGGATGAATTTTTATTTTTATTTTTATTTTTTCATTATGTGGATGATTGGTAGAATAGAACTCTTCATATGTGGTATAAAATCAGTTCGATGTTACATTTGTAGCTATTTATCATCTTGTTATTATGGAATACTGAACACATCCTCTGATGTCGTTGCAACAGGTGAAAATAATGGACGAAGTGCAAAATGAGCATGATGATGTTTTGGCGGAATCTCCTCACGAGAATGTTTCAGAATATGTTAACACAATGGAAGGTTTAACTTCAATGAGAGATGGCGTGATTGAGCCTGTTGTTGGTATGCAATTTAAGGAATTAAAAGATATGATCGACTTCTACAGAACATATGCTTATATTATTGGTTTTCCGGTGAAGAAAAGGAATTCAAAAAAAGGGGACGATGGAGAGTTGAGATATATGACGCTAACATGCAGCCGTGAAGGTCAAAGAATCGGTAACACTAGTTGTTCTTTAAAGCCCCAACCAACAGTTCAGATGGGTTGCAAAGCCAGAATCTCTGCATCTTCAGATGTTTATGGATCCTGGAGAATTAACACAGTCCACCTCGAGCACAATCATGACACTAGTCCTTCGAAATCTAGGTTATATCGATGCAACAGAAAACTTAGTGCACATGTGAAATGCAAGCTTCAAGTGAAATGATTTGGCAGGCATTCCGCTTCATAAAAGTTACAATTCTGCAGTTGTAGAGGCAGGGGTTACGAGAACATGAGTTGCATGGAAAAATATTGTCGGAATTATATTGAACAAGTTAGGCGACTAAGACTCGGAGAAGGAGATGCTGTAGCAATACAATCCTACTTTTCAAAAATGCAGGCACAATGCTCGGGGTTTTACTTTAGCATTGATTTGGATGACGAATCGAGGTTGAAAAATGTGTTCTGGGCAGATAATCGATGTAGGCAAACATACAAGGAGTTTGGTGATGTTGTTAGGTTTGATACCACATACCTAACGAACAAGTATGACATGCCGTTTGCCCCGTTTGTTGGCGTCAATCATCATGGACAGTCGATATTGCTTGGTTGTGGTTTGGTATCGAATGAAGACACAGATACTTTTGTATGGTTGTTCCGAACATGGCTTCAGTGTATGCATGGGAACGCACCGCATGGAATAATAACCGATCAGGATAAGGCCATGCAAAATGCAATCCAGATCGTTTTCCCAAACACAAAGCATAGATGGTGTTTGTGGCATATTCTGAAGAAGTTGCCTGAAAAATTTGGATACCACGACGATAAGGCTTCGATATTTGGGGTTATCCACAGATTGGTTTACGATTCGCAGTTTGTTCAAGAATTCGAAGATGGTTGGGTTGTGATGGTTGATACGTACGACTTGCATGACAATGTCTGGTTGTCTGGACTATATGAGAATAGAGGACGTTGGGTTCCATGTTTTTTGAAGACCACTTTTTGGGCAGGGATGTCAACAACTCAAAGAAGTGAAAGCATGAATGCATTCTTTGATGGGTATGTACATTCGAAGACCTCCTTAAAGCAGTTTGTTGAACAGTATGAAAGAGCACTTCGGAATAAGTTTGAAAAGGAGTTCCAGGCTGATTTCAAGTCATTTTCGCAGATGTTACCGTGTGCAACACAATATGAGATGGAGCAGCAGTTGCAGTCAGTTTACACGATTTCAAAATTCAAAGAATGCCAGGCAGAGTTTACAGGGAAGGTTTACTGTGACCTCATATCTAGTTCAGAGGGGATGTCGGGGACTACGTACGAGGTACGGGAGGATGTTATGTACGAGGGGCGACGAAAGAAAAAAACATTCTTCGTCTCTTTCGAGAGAGAGAAATGTGAAATTGTTTGCAGTTGCCACTTGTTCGAGTTCCGCGGCATCTTGTGCCGTCATGCCATCGCAGTTTTAATTCGTAGTGACGTCATAGTACTTCCAGAGAGGTATATACTGCGAAGGTGGAGGCGAGATGTTAGTAGAGCACATACGAGGGTTGCAGTTACCTATGATGGCTTGGTTAGTTCTCCTGAGCAGTTGAGATATGACGACATGTGTCGGGCATTTGCGCTGGTGGCGGATCTTACTGCAGATGACGAAGGACAGTCACGTATGGTGATGGACTGGATTAAACTTCAATGTCAACACCTCATGAAGTCAAAAAAGTCGGGTAGTGGAAGTAATGTCATCTTGCAACATACAATATCCGTAGCCGAGCAGGGTACTCCTTCGCAGAATAATACCAACGTGAACATACGGGATCCAATATCTGCGCGAAGAAAGGGGGCACCTAAGAAACTTCGAAGAAAAAGCCCATTGGAGTCCAGTTCTAAGAAAATGAAGGTACATTCAAAGTTTATTTTACAAAATGTAATTGGTTCAAAATAATAATGTTGATTGAACTTTCGATGCACATGAAGGGAATTGCGGCGTCAAGCAAAGGAAAGAGACCGGCATCAAGGCGTACTGATACGCAAGAGGCCGCTGTCGACGATCAGCAATCTCAGCAACAACATTATTCCGTGCAGACGCCGCTCTCATATGGACAATATTCCATGCCAACACAATTACCGTTCCCACAGTATTCAATCACACCACCATTCTCTCTTTCAGCTGGCTTACCGTCTTCGAATTTGATTCCTCCATCGTCGGCAAATTTTATATATAGTTCTCAAGGTATAAACATATCACAGATATTTATACTTCAACTTTGTAGCTCTTTCATGTATGGTCTTATTAATGTTATTATTGTTTTATAGGTCAAGCAATGCCGTATTACTTTTTGCCTGTACAGGAACATGAAGGCTCGAGCAAGTGATTTTGGTTTATGGAGTGATTTGAGCATTGTCAATCAATGCATGATTAATACTCCTCCATAGATATGAAGAATGGATCAACTTTGTGGAGTAGTCATTTTTTGTGTTCTAGTGCAAGTTGGTTTGTAATATATTTTGGGCATCTACACAAGTTGAAAATTGTAGCCTGCACCGATGTTTTGGTGCACTAGTGTATGCATGGGACAGATGGAACGGTTATTATATGATTTCATTCATCTTGTTGTAAAGTTGGTTTTTGGTAAATAGATTAAATTTTTCGTCGCTATCTCGCTATCTATTCAGTGCAATTCCTATTAGTATTCATGCAGTTGTCAGGTTTATTACATTATTCCATGTTTTAGTTCTCAGTTTTTACTCAGCTCCTGAATGCCATTTTTCCCCAAGTCACGTGTGCTCCCTGTTGAAAAAAGATTGTTTCCACTTCGCTAATAGTACGCATAAATGAAGACAATAATTGAGACTTAATAAAGGAACTTGTTGACATCGTTTAAAATTTTATAGAAACAATTTTACATAACAAGATAAAACATAACATTTATCAGCCTAAATCCCCTTCATTGGAATATTTGGAGACTGAGAATTTCCACGTTCGATTACTATCTAATAATCAAGTCGAACCCTTCCCTCTCGGATTCCCTTTCGAGATTCCTTTTGCTTTGCGGATCGCCCATTCTACAAGATTAATAAACCACATATCAGGTCGACACGAACAAAACCAAAACGGGAAAACAACTCACGCAAACACACGGAACGAAATGAAAATGTGCAGTAGATAAAATACAAAATACTGAACTACTATAAAGTCATCATGCCCTTTTGAGATATCTATTTAGGTAGCAACAAATGCACAAGAATTTAGTAACAATACTGCCAGTATATTCCAAGTTTTGTAACATTGCATCCCACATATTATTCACTTGAAACTATGATTTCTGGGTAAACATTTAGCATTTGGCAAATGACAAAAGACAACTAGTGGAAGAGAGATATCCATTTTACGGGACAATCCCTTTTACAGAGTGGAGAAAATACAGCCTCATATCATCATTTTTTCACAGCATCTTGTTTCATAACTTCCAATAAGAAAGATCCCAACTTCGTTTTAACAATATTTACATCCTTCAATGTTCAAGTGTGATGAGAATTTCAGAGCTACGCATAATACTGTTCTCTGAAATTTTTTGAAAATAGTGATAGCTGCATCTGGATAAATTAGAAGAATGTAAGAATTCTAGTTTACATACTTATGGTGCTGATTTTGCAGGCTATCAGAGATGGTGAAGTGAGCGACGGCGCAACCATGTCTGCAAGTGAGTCGGAGTGGAGGCAAAACCTTCCGTTCAAGTGCTCGACTGAAAATCTAAACCGTCTTCCGGCGAAATAATCGATGTACTTGCTATCGGAGTGGCGACGACACCTTCTGTTGAAGTGAGGCCGGAGATGGTGAGGCCAAGTGATAGTACTGTGTAGATTTCAAATTGGGAGAGGAGCTTCGTGGGTGGGATATTGAGACCGGTCCGGGTTTTCCATTTCTTTAATACAAGTCAATTGTCTGGGTTTTTTTATTCATTTTTTAATAGAGCCACATCAGCCCGGAAATAAGGCTGTCACGAAGCCCTGTCCGTGTAGCTGAATTGAATGAATACGAGAAGTTATAACGTACAGTTTAAGATTTCTAAGTTTATTTTTATTTTTAATTTTTTTATTTTTTTGGTATCAGGTATCCCGACTTAACCAAACTAATTTCCTGGACCACCAATCACCGGCCTCTCAGTAAATGGTGGAGGTAAACTGCGGGTTATGAGGTTATGCCCAAGTTGATCAGGGTTTGAACACCCATTATACTCCTGACCTCAAGGGAGCCTTCCTCCATAGTTATTTTTAATTTTTGATTTTGGTGTTAGATGTGAGTTAATTGTCCGACATCTTAAGCCCCTGTTTGGTACATATTAAAATTTTCATTCTCATTTTTCTACTAATTTTCAATCAGACATTCTTCAATAGAATAATATTTTCTAATTTTTCCTTCTTTTTCAACTACACATTCTCCATCAATCTACTATTCCAAAATACATTTTTTTCAAAATAATGTGGCTCAAACACACCCTAAATTTAGGCATCATTCATTCGTTAAAGATAAAAATCCAATTAAAATTGAAAATATAACATCTATTGGGTCTCACTCGTCTAATAAAAGTCAACAATAATGACTAATTTTTCAATTTTAATCCGATTTTAATCCCTACCGAACGGGGCCTTAAACAATAAAGGATTTTACAACGAAACGCACAATAAATTTGAATTTTTCAAATGATAAAAATAGTTTAAAATTCTATAAAAGTATGTTAAAATTAAACTTAATTATTGTGTAACTGAGTAATCATTTCTCGTATTTTCAATAATCTGAACTCATTTCTCCATTACTTTTACGCGACCCTGATGTTGTGGTTAGTGACGGACCAAATGAAGGGCCCATTTAGAAATATAAGTGAGCAGCCCACTAATCTAATAAAATTGAAAATTACAGGAGCGTTTTCAAGATCTCAATTCATAATTAAGAAACACAAGTTTTTATTTTAAAAAATCAAATATAATTAAAAATTTAATTATTAATAATATTATTATAAAATTAAATTAATTAACATACAACATCCACCCACCTCAATCACAAACTTTAAAGCCCTGTTTGGTATACATTAAAATTTTCATTTTCGTTCTTCTACTCATTTTCAATCACACATTCTTCAATAAGCCTATGTTTGAGCCATATTAAAATTTTCATTCTCGTTCTTCTACTCATTTTCAATCACACATTTTTCAATAAAATAATATTTTCCATCATATCAATAACTTTTTCTTCTTTTTCAACCACACATTCTCCATCAATCTCCTATTTCAGAATACATTCTTCTAAAATAATGTGGCTCAAACACACTCTAAAATAATATTTTTCATCACATCAATAATTTTTCCTTCTTTTTCAACCACACATTCTCCACTAATCTATTATTCCAGAATACATTCTTCTAAAATAATGTGGCTCAAAACAAATAAGAATTTAATATGGTCGATTGTAGTTGCTCATAATGTAATTACGATAAATATTCTAATAAATCTATCGACTAAAAACAGCGAAAAAAGATTTGTTTAGTCTACTCAAATTTATTAAGAATAAAATGTAAAAACGAAAGCAAAGTCTTGTCTGATCATAAATAAATAGAAGCAAGTATATTAGTCTAAAGGACAAGAAATTACGTGTCAGTTAATCGTAGGCCAATGGATTGTCAAATAGAAGAAAGAAAAAAAAAATTAAAAATAAAGCTTCTGTGAGCTGTCCAATGCTGTAATTTATACTTCGAGAAGGTGAAGCTGAATGGGGACATAAAAAAGGATTCAGTTGGCTGATGCCTTTCATGGATTCTTGAAGAGTTTTCTGTCTGAAATTAAAAGAAAATACTAGTGGTGGCTAGCAGCTCATTTTCAGTTTAAGAGGTAATAGAAATCATTGGATTAATATTTAAGAATAGCTTGTTAAATGCTTGTTTGGGAATTGGCATAGCTTAAAAGTTGTTAAAAAGTTGAGTTTATAGTCGCAGTTAATTTTAATCAACTTTTCAACAGTACATTTCATCAACTTTTATTAAAGTTTGACAATTCTTTTTTAATCAAAAACTTCGTCAAACAACCCCTAAGCATGCTTATTGTACGGTGCAACATTGTTCAGTACAACGTCCTAGTTTTGCTCGATTTCAAGTCTTGTATGACCAATGCAAATTATATCGTGTTAAGCGAAACTTATATCTTGTTGTGGAAAAGGAGTTTATATGATTTGGTTTAAGATTGACAATTTGGTGCATGAATTATTTCTCGTTAATTATAAATGTATGCATGCAAAATGAGCAAATAACGATTTATTAAAACATAGAAAATAAAAAAAAATGTAGAAGGAAATAAAATGAAGTGAGGTACACCGTATCAAATCTCTCAAAATAAAATATTTCTTTCAAATTAATTTTATTGATCGAACTAACCTTGATCATACTCTTTTTGAACGGAATGAAACATAATGTTTTAAATTGCTTGGATAATATTTTGCTTTGAAATAATATGGACCGAATATTGGAGAAGAGAATTTTAAAATCAATACAATCGAATGGTTGGCTATATTGACATCGCATTTTTTACTTGTTTCATCACTTTTTAATTGCACTAAAGGCTCTCGATTATAAAGCTTGTATCTCTACCTATTTTCAGTTGCATTCTTGTCTATATTTTTCGTATTAACTAACGTTTGGTCCACGATATTAGTTCATGTCCAAATATTCTACTAGCTTGCTTTAAAATGAGGGTCTTATGTCACACTTATATATTTGTTATATATTTCCTTATTTATAAATAAAATGACAAACAATTCTTTCTAAGCAATCCCAACAGTTTTCGTTTGGAGAAAAATCACCATTTGGGACAAGATGTGATAAATAGTGGAAATTTGAGAATAAGAATACGAAGAAGAATAATTGTGGACATTAGTGCAATAAATAGATAAGGTTGGGGGTGTTTAGTATAATTAAAAAGTGGTGTAACTAATAAAAATCGACTGTCAATATAATTACCATAATTGAATTGATTTGGGATAATAAAAATGGAATTAAATGGGTTCAAAATATTTATTATTATGAACCATTAGATGACACCATTTTAGATGGGAACATTATATGATGGTCCATGTCGCAATATATCCAAATGTCATGATTCTTTATTATGCACACATTGCACTTGAAGAGTCATACCAAATAGTCAGACCTATTGAAGTTTCAATTAACGCATATTAATCATTAAACAACTCGTAAATTTCAACAATTCTCCACATGAATAAAAGAAATTGACTCAATACGAGAAAGACTAAGAAGTACCATCCAAAAGATATCAGGATAGGTAATTTTTGCTTTGAGCTTTGATAAAAAAATTTATTGAACTCATTTGGCTAACCAGTGAATACAATATTTTGAATTGTCAATCGTTATTGAGAGCTTAAACAACAGATCAAACACATTATCTCTTATATCAAACTTAATTTTCTATTATGTTCATTATTTTGGCCATGAACTCAGAGTTCTACAAGTACCATTAGATAATTTGTCCAAGTAAAATTCTCACGGAACTAACTAAGATAGCTTCTCACTTGTGTTATGTTTTACAAAGTGTACCATACAATACTTCGCTTGTACTATTACAAGGTATACTCATTATTAAAAGAAAAGTTTATCATCAACCATCTTTGTAAACAACACTTATTTGAATCATAAAAATGAGGAGTTAATCTTCCAAGTACTTTTTATTGGTGGGATATCCAATCACAATGTTAGGTTTTCATCAAGTTGATTCATTAAATTTAGACTATAAACTTATTTCACTCGATGAGTAGTTTATTCGCTCTCCAGAAAATCCGATGATAAACATATCATGACTTAACAAGATAAATCATATTGTTCCATTTGAAATCAACTATCAAATAATATTATGTCTAC
>CAIGRS010303363.1:0-12007 GCA_903798395.1 Fraxinus floribunda
GATCACCTGTTCATTCATTGTGATGATGTCCGTTGGTTGTGGAATGATATTCTGGCTTTGCAACATATGAGTTGGGTGTTGCCAAGGCGCATAGAGGATGTGATACGGGTATGGAAGAGAAAGTTTCGAGATAAGAATAGCAAGATTGCTTGGGAGCTCATTCCAGGATGCATCGTATGGTGCGTATGGAGAGAAAGAAACGACCGTTGCTTTGAAGATCAAACACGGACGGCAGAGCAGTTTAGAGAATTTTTTTACTTCATTTACTACAACTGTTAGTTCGATAGAAGGGTTGCCGAATTTTTTAGTGTTTCTATCTTGTTTAAAGTGATAATGCACTCCTTGTGTATTATCTTTTGATATTAATTTATAAAATTACGTGATTACCTTTCAAAAAAAAAAAAGTCAAATTATTATTATTTTTTAAAAAAACTTGATAACTAATTAATTTAGCCAAATCCAAAATATGATTTTTTTCCCATTTCTAATTTCTAATCCAAGTCCAACTTAATCAAATTTACCTAAGTTTTATCCAAATCTGTTGTCTTACCGTAGTGTCGTTTCTACTATGAAGAAATCGAATTGAAAGTTTGGTTGCGGTTCTCTTCATTATTGTGAGCTCGTTATATTCCTCTTCCTATGATTTTAAAAATCAAATCTAGGAAGAACTCAACAAAGATGTGCAAATGATATCATGAGATTGGACTACGTTATTTTATAAGAATTAAAATCGAATATGTCCTTAGTTGAATTAATATAGCGTTATTGTAAATATTAAAAAATCTAACCGAACTGAATGGAACCGAACCCAAACGTTTCCATAATTACATTTGGGCCCGACAGTTCCACTTACTAAATACTCGACCGAACCGGACCATGTCCGCCATAATGAGATGTGAAATTGCAAATAATATATTGAGGTTTCAGTTATAACATTCCTTTATATTTTGTTTTGTTCTCTCTCTCTCTGTCTCTCTTCTCTTTTTTTTTTTTTATTATTATATTATTCCAAGGTTATGCTTCTTTTAGTTTCTAACACAATATCAAGGGCAGACTTTTCCTGTAAAGATATGGAATAGAAATTGAGAGAGATTAAGAGCATGTTTGGGCACTTGCTTATTTTACTTAAGCAGGAGAGAGAAAAAGTAATCCCTCGTTTATTTTTTTCTCTCTCCTTGCTTATAAGGAAATCCAAGCATGCAAACATGCTCTCTGTGTTTTTTCATATCGCTAAAACTGAGTTTTGTTCATCTATTTTATTTTTTCATTATCATCTTCCCAACTACATTTTGGTGAAACTCTCAACCTTTGTGTTTACAAAAAATTATGTTTCTCTTACACTTCATTGACTTCAGTTATCAATCTGTATTCATGTCTGACACGAGATACACGAGACGGCACTCAACATGACATAATACACATGTACAACTTCTCAAAAATGAACAAGATTCTTCAATGCTTGACTCAAGTCTCAAAACTGAGCCACAACAACAATGTGCTGAAGAAGTAACATGATGCATCTACAACCATGTCATTTTTTCAGTTACAATAAACATTCCTTGATAGAAATGCATTGCCTTGACTTGTTTCTGTTGTTGGATGATGTACAATATATTTTAGAATATCTGGATATTAGGTTATAAATTTATGAGCAATGTGTTCTCGTAACCCTGTCAGAAGTTGAGACTCATATTTATTGATCCCCCCAGGTCCTAAATTTGACATTCATATCCATTCAACCCATACACGACACTTGTACTTGGGGTCCGAGCATCATATATAAGAATCTCACGACGAAAGTTGTAATCATTCAATCACATGAGGTCTGCCCAGTGGCATGCTGCAGCATTTTATGAACTCAAGTTTAAAAAGGCTTAGTCGTGGGAATTACATGTTTGAACTTCTCAAATGACAATATATACATAGAATGATTGAATACTTTCTATTGAATAAAAAATCAATCAGTGAGGGTTGAAGTTGAACTACTTTGGCATGACTTCCTGAATGGATATTAAGATCGCTTCTTCGATAAATGATTTCATCAACAAACTCCAGCAACACCTTCCCAGCTTCCTTATATAATTTCTGTACATTATGGATCCTCCTACGAGATGATATAGTCTAGAACTTGCATTTATGACCCCAACAACTTTTTTGAGCAAGAAGAAAGGCGTATTTAACAGCAAAGCATATGAATTCTGGTTATTATTCTCCAGGTTTTTCCATTTATCTATTTGTTCACAGATTACAATAGATATTGCTTTACCATGCAGATCAAATTATTAAAAATACTTGGGTTACTGGGTAATGGTGACAAAAAGGCCAGCGAACACATGTATACCATTGTGGGTGACATCATGAGAAAATTTGATTCCACAAGTAATATAGGGAATGCCGTTCTTTATGAGTGCATATGCTGTGTTTCCTCAATACATCCCAACCCCAAGATACTCGAAGCTGCTGCTGATGCCACTTCGAAATTTTTGAAGGTTTGTATTCTCCGATTTGGTTTGATTCTCTCACACTTCTTTTCATGTTGTTGGATCTCATAACCCTGCATGCATATGTGATGGATAGAGTGATAGTCACAATCTGAAATATCTTGGTATTGACGCTCTTGGCCGGCTGACAAAAATAAGTCCCGAAATTGCTGAACAGCATCAACTGGCTGTCATCGATTGCTTAGAGGTGAGATACTTTTTTTCTTGCACTACTTTTGAAACATTATAAGGTGGTCCATGTATGAAGACTAATAGGCTATGCGTGGAAAGGGTTGAGAGTATTCTTGGAAGCAAATGGGTAGAAGGTGAGAAGACATGGAGAGACATGCGATTTCTTGATTTATTGCTGTTTCCATATTAGAAATTTCTTCTGCTCATTTGGGTTGGATAGCTTTACATCTTTGTAGGATGGTTTTCATAGATTTTGTACAAGGATTTTGCTTGCTCATGTCTACCAAAATGAAAACCTTACTATAAAAGGAGAAACAATGACACTGTAATGTAATTGTTGAACTCGACCTGTTTAATGGTCTGATTTTCTTGATGTTGTCTCTTATGCTTTGCTTTTTACTTTTATCCGTTGAGAACTGTGTTTTTCTGCATTTCTTAGTGAAGGGTAGCAGGTTTTAGTTTTTCACGTGCAAACTTGTTTCGCTAAACGTGTGTGATCATTTAGTTTGTCTATTTAAATTTCTGTTTGAAGCCTGACATGCTTCATGATACAGGACGCAGATGATACTCTAAAGCGCAAGACATTTGAACTGCTTTATAAAATGACGAAGCCTTCAAATGTAGAAGTAATTGTGGACCGTATGATTGATTATATGATAAACATCAATGATAATCATTACAAAACTGAAATAGCATCTAGATGTGTTGAACTTGCGGAGCAATTTGCACCAAGCAACCAGTGGTTTATACAGGTTATACTGCCAATTGCATCTGCTTTTATGGTATATTCTGACGCTGTTGCATTTGTAGTTGAGAAATTTTAATCTTCTTGTTTTGCCCTGTTTACTTGCCAGACCATGAATAAAGTATTTGAGCACGCAGGGGACTTAGTTAATGCCAAAGTAGCTCATAACTTGATGCGGTTGATTGCTGAGGGATTTGGAGAGGATGATGATACTGCGGACGGTCAGCTCAGATCATCTGCTGTATGTTTTACTAATCAGTTTCTTGTGTCTAACTCATACTTCATGTCAGTTATGATAAGTTAATACATTTTTCTGTAATAAGTATGTGTTTTGAACTCTTCTTTTAGTCAGCTTGAAAATATATCGGAGCTATGCATAGTGCAATATATCTTTTGAACCTAATTTATGTGAATGTGCTTGATTGTGTGCTGTAGTTTTGCATGATTTGTGACAATATGGATTACGCAAGTCAAGAAGAAGAGGACATGAACTTTTTTATTTAATTTCAGGTCCCCTAATAATACCCAACCAGCTATGAGTAAATAAAAAAATTTGATAATAATGTAGACTTAATTCTTGACCTAAGTTAGGCATTATATTAACTAAAACAACAACAGGCATTGATAAGAAATTTAACAAAAAAAAAAAAAAAAAAGATAATAATGTAGACTAAACTCTGATCAAACTTGGGTATTATAATTACTTACCGTGTTTGGTCCAACTAAAAATTTGAATTAAAATTCAAGTCAAAGTCAATAATTAATGTTAACCACACATTTTATGAACCCCACAACTTTTTAACCACTTCCATTAACTTTTATCAAAATTTACTAAAAATCTGATTTTTATCCAAATTAAGTAATGGCTTATAAAGTTTTGATCTCTGACCTAGTATTGTTGGCATCCAAGTTACTTCGGTAAAATATTATGAAATCCATAACATTGGTTAGAGTAGTTCCAATTATCTTATAGTTTATGCATGATTGGTGGGTTAGGGGGAATAGAATTTGAATTTGTCCTATTTTCACCTGTAAAGAAGGTCATTATTCTCTACTTCCACGCCTCTTTGATGGTTTTTTCCCAATAAAAACACTGTAGCAACAGTTCTCTCCTACTACTCTAAACGCATCTTGCATTAATGTGATTCGTATTGATATTTTATGATGTCATGCTTTTATCCCTGAAACTACATGAGCCTTTCAAATAGTTGGCCATTTCTTGGTTGACATGAGTACATCACTCCACAGATTTTGGTTGGAAGTAGCAATTCCTGTTTCTAAGTGCTTTTGCATGAAAATGGAAGAAATAGATTGAAATTATGATTCTGCTTTTTTAACACTTATAACTGAAGTTATTTTGTTCATGTGCAGGTGGAGTCATATCTTCGAATTATTGGAGAGCCAAAACTTCCATCTGCATTTCTTCAAGTACAAAGTGTTACATATCGAATCTTCAAGCATTTTGTTTTGTTTTCTCCGTCTATGCTTTATCACATCTAGGTTTCCAATTATTTATTATTCGCATGGGCTTACTCTATTACGGACACAAATCTTGCTAGCTTTATGTTGCAGGTCATTTGTTGGGTCTTGGGGGAATATGGTACCTTTGATGGGAAGTATTCTGCCCCATATATCAGTGGGAAATTGTGTGATGTGGCAGAGGCACATTCAACTGATGACATTGTCAAAGTATGTGTTTGCTTTAGTACCTAACCTTTTTATATTGTATACTGACTCATTTGATTTATTTGTTGGCTTATGAAAGTTTATGTAGCTATAACCCGAACTTTGTGATGTATTTATATTTGGGTTGTGATTTATCCTGCACGTGCTTTTGAGTTTAGATATATACATATTAAAGGCTAATTTTCTTTTGTATTTTTCTGAATTTACTTATTTAAAATATAATTACGTGTCAGCACATGGCATACGAAAACCAAAATACACAAATACGTGTTGATTTATATTTTCTGCTTGAGTTATAAATTCTAAAAATTAGCAGAATAGAATGGCGCACAATTGTTAATAATTTCCCAATGAATTAATTGATACTCTTATGGTCCTTTGCAAAAAGAAAAAAGGAAACATAAGCCAAAGATGAAGTATTCTTCATGAAAAATTGCTTAATGATTCCAAGCAATCTTCCCAGTAATACAAGAGCCGAAGAAAACTGGTGGACTTTTCTCAAAATCATTTCATTGCGATTATAATATGATCCAGACATAGTCAGTTTTTGTCTACGTATAGAAGTAAAACTGACTACATTGGGGAGAATGAATAGTCAGTAGCTCTAGTCAGCTCTGCTTATCCATTTATAAAAATCAGAACCATCTTTACTGACTACTGTGGACAATGAGTAATCAGTAGCCTTGAGTTTCTTTTCCCTTTTGTTAGGCAAATTCTAATGGATGAAAAATATTTTTTGAGTAGCGGCTATCATAGAGTAATCAGAAAGCACACATTGAAATGATGTGGCCTCTAGGTGGATACTTGTGCAGGCCCGTGCATACTTTGCAATTGCTTTTTCAGCCTTCAAGTAGAGAAATTAATCTAATCTTGTTATTGTACTTGAGTAATAATTTTATGGACAATAATGGAAATGTTTTTTTCCTGCTTATTTTGAAGGCATATGCTGTCACAGCCCTTGAGAAAATATATTCCTTTGACATTGCAGCTGGAAGAAAAGTGGACATGCTTCCTGAGGTAGGCAGTTCTAACCTTGTGTAGTTTACTTTGACATCTTAATCTTTCTGCTCAGTATATGCAAGTGTTGCTTGCGTGTTTATGTAGCCTTTTTCAAGTGGTACTGATGAGCATAGAAAAATTTAGATTCTCACTGCAGTACCTTGTGTGAGTTCATTAACTGTACACTTCAGGAATCCAGTTTGTATTAGATGACATCACAATCCTCCATGAGAACTATTGTACTTTTATTATCCATACCCACATAATTAGAATATCAATTTTTGGTGTACTATTGAGTGATTTTTTAGTGGATGCGATTGCATGTGTATCGTCGTTTCTGGGTCAGACCTGAACATTTTGAACTTCTACCTCCAATTCCGAAAAGAGAGAATATTCACAAATATACTGAAGGTTTATTTATCACTCTTACCTTTCTCTCCTTGTTGAACGCTATGTGACACTGAGAAATAAGTCGTGAATCCCCAGCTGTGGCTCAATGAATGTTGTCACTTTGCACAACCATGATAAACAAAGCCTATGTTCTGTCAGATGCTGGACAATCCAGAATTCAAATGAGGTTACTCATTAGTAGATACATGCATGGACTTCTTGGTATTCAAATCCAGCAACCACCATTTAGCACATTTAGCTTGGTTAAATTTCTCTCCCTTTATTTGGAAGAGGAGGTTTAGAGATGTGCAGATGGAGGTGCAAAAAGTATATTTGAGCTTAATTACTTATTCATTCAAGTGCGGAAATTTTCCTTATGTTGTATTGGCTGTTTATAGATATTCACAGAGATCATACAATTTGTAAATTAATTCTTGAATCCGGAGGACCTTGTGCAGTGGTTACTTTGGGATGTATTAGACGTTAAAATAAAAAATAAAAATGAATGAGCCCTTGTCTAGCAAGTGGCAGCTGAATATAATGGTAATATATTCTAGGCAAGCTTTGTTCCTCAGGAAACACCGGAAATCCTACAATAAATAACTACCAAATTGCGAAAGTACGAGAATTAGAAAAGTCTCATCCTTCCGCCTTGGAACATGAATATTTAGTTCTTTACTTCATTTGGCATTGAAGGGATAGCTTTAGCATTGGCAGAACTGCTTTTTGTATGTCTTTATGAGTAATGAATTCTTGAGTGGAAATACTTAACTTCCATGCATATTCTTATAGAAGGTAAATAATGATTGTTTGAGAAATATACCTCTCCGTATTCTAACTCGAGTTTTTTGTTCAAATATGTAGATAAACTTTCAGCATGCTAACATTTTTTATTTGCTGCAGTGTGAATCCTTGATTGAAGAATTATTAGCATCCCATTCATCAGATCTGCAGCAGCGTGCTTATGAACTTCAAGCAATCATAGGTTTAGATGCTCATGATGTTGTAAATATAATGCCAATAGATGCGAGTTGTGAAGACATTGAGGTGATATTTATCATTGAATTTAAATTTGAGTTTTAAACTGTCAGTTTGGCATGCATTCTCTTGTGAATTTCATTTTGGGGTTGCTATAGAAAGGACATAAAATTGTAGATTGTACATACATATGAGTAACTCAGATGTTTACCTAGTTTATTTGCAATCTCCATTTCCTTCCGTTTTCATAGAATTAGATGCTGGGGCATCTCGGATTATTCTAACATATTTAATTTGAAACTTGATTTTTTTCCTATTTGATTTGCAACTTTTGGAAGAAAATAGGTTGAATAATGCTATTTGTAAGCACTATTGATGGACAACAGTTTACGTGGCAGTGGGTTCAGTGCCACATTCTCCAATGAATTAAAATGCATCCAACTTTATTAGATCACAGCCACTTGGACCATTGTCCATCAACAGTGCTTACAAATAGGACTCATAAAGGTTAATGTTGCTTGCCAATAATTTATTCATGTACAATGCATTTGGTAGATTCTGTCGATCTAATTTTTCTTTGTTATTCCTTCTAACTTCTCTACCCAGGAAGATATACCAGTAGCAGAGATTGTGAGAGTGAAATATTTGTCTGATCATCTCGTCTAAAAGTCAAAACTGTTTTAAGAAAGTAGTCTTATCTGTTTAATTGCCACGAGAATGTTGGAAAAATATATATAGTAAGAGAAGGAATCTGTGATCACAAGAAACAAATATTCCCAGCGGTCAACTATTTTAAATGCATTTTCAGAAACATGGGACTGATATTCCAGGATATCAAGTTTGATGATTCTAATGTTTCTCCTTCTTTCTTTTTAATTTAGTATTATTGATATTGGTATCAGGATTGTAAGATTCTGGATTTGAAAGTGAACGGAGATGTTGATATGATGTAAGCCTATATTAATTTTCAGTATAAAGGAAAATCTGCCACTTTGAGAGTTTCTTGCGTACGTGGAAAGCCACTCTTTCTTGATTTGTTACTCCACAGTTAGCATTGTTCCTGAGAAGGACAATAACTATTTTCTTTCATACACTTCCTTTAAATTAAAATTTAGAAGAGAGATGTAAATTTGAAGTCATTTCCAACACATATAAAGTATAAAGTATTATAAGAAAGATAAAATACTAACACCACTTCTCATATTATATCCATATTTTATTTGAACCAATGCCTCGATATGAGACACAAGGTGATGGGGGGAGTACTTCAATTCACTTTGAACTATAGAGGACTCCAGTCACACAACGTGAAGCATTGCTTTTATCTATACTTGTTGCAATATCCATACGTGTTCTATAAAGGTTTACGATTTTCCTTGTTAAGTTTTGGGTGCTTGAAAAATGTCATTAAGATGGATAGGCAGTTATTGAGTATGATCGCCACTAATATGGATTTTTCTTGACATGACTAGTTTTGTATTAACATCACATTATGTGGCTTTGTTCTTGCCTGCAATTTGTTTTATGTTTTTTCATGCATTACTGCTTGGTCATTCTTATTCTATGGGTTTGTTTGAGCTCCATTTTTTGGGAGAATGGATTTTGAAATAGCAATTTTTTGGAGAGCGTACGGTTAAAAAGTTGGGAAAAGTTTTGGGTATACTTGTAAGATTATTTTATTAGGAGAATGTGTGATTGAAAATGAGTTTGGGAAAAAAGATTTTTTCAAAAGAATGGGGCTCAAAGAGGGGCTATATTTTGAAATTGCTTGGCTATTAAAAATTTATTGTGGCTTTGCTTTTGTTGGCTGTGGTCGGTTGTGTTGTATGCATTGCTACTTGATCGTTCTAATGCTATATATTTATTTTGCCCAAGAATGCTAGTAAAGTTTGTAAATATTTGCAGATTGACAAAAGCCTTTCGTTTCTCGATGGATATATTCAACTAGCTATCGAAAAGGGGGCTCAGCCATATGTTTCTGAGAGGGAACGTTCAGGAATGCCAAATATTAGCGACTTCAAAAGCCAAGAACAGCACGAGTCCTTAACGCACTCTCTTAGGTTTGAGGCTTATGAACTTCCTAAACCCTCCATGACCCCTCAAGTTACTCCAGTGCTAGCATCTTCTACTGAACTTGTTCCTGTACCCGATCCATATTTTCATACAGAGGTCCACTATTCTGCTACACCTGTGCCATCCATCTCTAATGCAGGGTCCTCAGATCTCAAGCTACGACTTGATGGGGTTCAAAAGAAGTGGGGCCAACCTTCTTATTCCTCACCTGTGTTGTCTACTTCAATCAATGACACACCTAAGATGCAGAATGGGACAACCCAACGCGATTCAGTTGGAAGTACAAACTCAAAAGCACACGATGCCTCTTATGATTCAAGAAAGCCGCAAGTAGAGATATCTCCTGAGAAGCAGAAACTGGCTGCTTCACTTTTTGGCGGCACACTGAAATCTGATAGAAGACAATCTTCTTCAAGCCAGAAGGTTACTAAGAATATCAGCCATTCTGCAGATAAGTCTCATGTGGAAAAGACAGCAACTTCTGATACTGTTATTATAAAAACTTCCCAGCCACCTCCCGACTTGCTCGACTTAGACGAACCAACTGGTACAAGTATTCCACCATCTCTAGATCCTTTTAAGCAATTGGAAGGCCTTCTCGATCTAAAACAAGATGCAACCACACTAAATATCAATGGAGTTAGTGGTACTGATGCACCCGACATAATGTCCCTCTATGCAGACATGTCACTAAGCGGCCAGGGGAATAGTTCTGCAAATCCCCTTTCAACCAGTAAGGAAAGTGCTAGTCTTCTCTCTGGGTTTTCAGATGAGGCCAACATAAATGGTCACGGGGGAAATACAGGTGCACAGGTAACACAGCAATTGAACAAGGGACAAAATCATAAAGATTTTCTGGAAAAGGATGCCCTTGTTAGGCAAATGGGAGTGACGCCATCAGGTCAGAATCCAAACTTATTTAAGGATTTACTTGGGTAAAATTTTGTGGAAAAGGGATAGAAACAAGTCAACAACCCCATAAATTGAGATCCCTTTAGAATAATTACTGTACCAGTGAGACACTGTTTTCCATGCGGCTAACAGAAAAATATGAGGATATCAATCTGATGAGAGTAGTTGCAATTCATAAGCAGATTTTGGATGCACCCAGAATGGAGTGAAGGTGAAACACCCGTGTATGGTAGTAAAACCAGGTATACTTGGTATTTGAACAAAGTGGTGTATATATTAATATGATGAGAAGGGCACATGATGATCTCGATGTGGCGTGTTTTTTAAAATTGTGCCATTGTAGTTGGCTTGCCTGTTAAATTAACAGTGTAGCTTCCATTCTTTTCGGCTTTTAATCCTGTAATATATGCTGTCTAGTTCATTTTACATTCCCACTATTAGTTTGTCTCGTGATTGATCATTGAAAAACAAACCTTCTCCGTAGTCTGATTGCCATCTTTCAAAAAATTTGCGTTCAGAATTGTGGATTTTCATGTATAAGAATCTCATTGAAATAATCTGAATTGCTGTTTGATTGCTTTATTGGACTTCTTATCAGTTGATTCGATATATTGAGGTAAAACATTGTTGGGAGATGCTACAGGTAAATTCCTATACCTGCCAGAACACACACAACAAGGGTGGGTGGGGCTTTTTTGCCAATTTTTTTAATTCACATGGGGCCCACTACCTCATGTGAGTGAAATTTGAATTCCTGTGTGAATTCTGTTATTTTGTTTCTGCACGCACGGTTTTTTTAAACATTGTTCGTGTGGGCCACAAGAACGGTACCAAATTAAGACAGTCTTGTATTTAGACTGATATTATCAATTCGAAAATTGTATGCTTCATCATCTTTTGAAGATACTCTAATTCTGTCTAAAAGTTCTTCTCTTTGATTTGTGAGTTTTGATCAACCAAATGGAAGAAACCATTTTCACAAAAAGAATGTTTCTACGATGCATTTTAAAATGAGTTAACGAAAAATCAAATAAAAAAAGAAATTGAAGAAGAGTGTTAATTGAATTTTCTATTTGAGCAGCTACAGCCGATTTTAATTTTTTTACACGATAAATTTCTTTATTTTCTTGGACGATTATTTTAATAATATTGGAATTCGCTCACATGATATTAGGGATCGGTGTAAGTCTACCTTATATCCTATCATTGGAAAATAAAAAACTTTTAACAAAAAGAAATGAGTTAATTAAATGTTTAATCACATTTACCTTTGGTTANAATTCGCTCACATGATATTAGGGATCGGTGTAAGTCTACCTTATATCCTATCATTGGAAAATAAAGAACTTTTAACAAAAAGAAATGAGTTAATTAAATGTTTAATCACATTTACCTTTGGTTACTATTTGCTCACATTTACATAATGTTACCCATCAATCATCTATCTAGATTCCGTTCATCTAAGAGCTGTAAGCAAAAATCGCCAAATCGAAAAATTGAAACCGCATTTTAGAAATCGTCGATTTGGTGTCACGTGGACCCGTCAACGAAA
>CAIGRS010303407.1:0-27849 GCA_903798395.1 Fraxinus floribunda
AAAAATTATAGGTCACAGTTAATTTAATTGGTCACATATTTTCAAATATGTTAGTCACAGATTATTTTTCAGTCACATATTAATTTAATCGACCTTGCTCACCGCTACCCCCAACTCCACTTCTACATCTCGGCGAGTGGACTAGACTACAACCCCCTCCACCTCGCCCTAGGGACTGAGCTACAACCCTAATTTTTCACAAGAGAAGAGATTTACAGAGAGAGGAAAGGGTAGGGGAGAGGAGGCGCGAGAGTAAGATGGGTGAGGGAGTTGAGAGTGATAAATATTGAATAATGAAACTTGATCCCTGAATTTTGAATTTCAATCTTCAAACACCTGAATTATTGTAATTTTCCTAAAATGTTTACTGTCAACATGCCAAAGAGCTGGCACGTTGACAATAAACATGGGGCCCTGTCCTACCTCATCAATGGACTTATCTTGGCCTTGTCAATTATAAGGTTGAGCAAGGGTCAACACTTCAACTAGTAGACCCTATCAATATATGGTCGACTTAGTGGAAATTACACAAAATCAGAATTTTAATTTTTCAATTTCAGATTTCAGATATAAACTTTATTTATACAAAAATTAGATATTAATTCATCTATTTCATCCAACCTAAGCCTAAAACCCTAATTTTATCCTCTTCTTCCACTCCTCTCTCTCCCTCTCTCTTCCCCACCCTCTCTTTCCTGCCTCTCTCTCTTATCTGGAGATGCTGCTAGCCTGCTACGATTGTCGTCAAAGACATAGAGATCGATCGTTGCTACGAACTCTTCCTCGCTGCTGCCACTGTCGTCGAAGATAGCAAAGGCCTTCCCCTCCCCTCTCTCTCTTCCCTGCTGCGCACATTATCAATGGAGTCGCTCGACCTAGCGTGCATAGTAGACTGTCACCGCCGCTGCGAGTGGCACGATACAACCAAGATCTCCATCTAACTGTGTGTGGCTGTATCTCTTCCATTGCGTATGTGGTAGTGGTTGTGGTTGAGGATGTGTTGACGACACTTGGTGTGGGTTGATGTGGCCGGAGGTGGCGAATTGCAATGAGAGGTGAGAGATCGAAAAAATGGCAGTGAAGGAGGCGATGAGTTGTGGCTATTGGTAGTTTGTTTGAGGTTCGTGGGTTGTGGCGATCGGAAAAATAGCAGGGAAGGAGAAGGTGGGTTGTGGCTATTGGTGGGTTGTGGCGATTTGGTAGGTTTGTTTGTTGATTTGGAGAGGTGATGGTGAAACTATGGTGGCCGGAGTTGTAGGCAGAGGTGGAGGTGGTTGAAGCTGGCGATTGTGGGATGGGAGTAGCGACGATGTGTGGTGGTGGTGGTATTAGCAGTCAAGGTGTGGTGGTGCTGGTTTTCTGGTTTCTATTTCTGTTTGTGAGTTTCAGATTATGAGGTGGTGGTTGCGGTGTGACGATGTCGTCTTTTTTGGTTATTTTCCTATTTTTGTTCATGAATTTCAGATTGTGAGGCGTTGTTGGTGGTGGAGGTGGTAATGTTGGCTACGATCGTGGCGGTGGTGCGATGATTGTGGGTAGGATGGAGTGGGATGTGTGACTAGTTATTTTGTTAATCGTGACCAATGAATTAGGTATTTTGTACCAACTTGACTAATGGTGGTGTTGGTGGATTTGAAGTTGAAAATTTGTTGGAGGTGGTTGGCGGCGATAATGGTGGGGTTGGGGATTTTTTTGGGGTTGTAGGATGGTGGGGTGGTTCCGGCAACGGGGGTTCGGTTGTCATGCTGTTGGTGGCAGTGATGAGGTGATGGTCACAAATTTTGGAGGTAGTCACATATTTTGGTCGATCATGACTATTAAATTTATTAATTTGACCGATAAACAATATGTGACTAATGAAAAATATAAATTGTGACCAACAAATAATGTGTGACAAAAAAAAAATTGTTAATTTGTGATCAATAATTTGATAATTTGTGACCGTCTAATAAGTTGTGACCTATAATATTTGTGATTTGTGACCGATCAATAAGTTGTGATGTATAATTTTTTTTAACCGATGAACAAATTGTAACTTATCAATTTTTTGAATTGTGACCGTAAAATAATTTGTGACCCATAAATTTTTTGTTTACCGTAAAATAATTTTTGACTTATAAAATTTATGATTTGTGACTGATAAACAAATTGTGGCATAAAATTTTTGAATTGTAACCGTAAAATAATTTGTGACGTTTCAGTTTTTTATTTGTGATCGATGAATAAGTTGTGACTCATAAAATTTTTGAATTGTGAACGTAAAATAATTTGTGACGTTCCAATTTTTTATTTGTGGCCGATGAACAAATTGTGACCTATAAATTTTGTTAATTGTGACCGTAAAATAATTTGTAACATGTAAAATTTATTATTTGTGATCAATTATATAGAATTTGCGACTAAATTATATGATATTGTGACCTTAATATATTTAATTAATAAAATATATGTTTAATTAATTAATATATAATTTTTTTTTAAAAAAAATCTGAAATTTTAAATTTTAAACCTTTAAAAATTTGAAATTTGAATTTTTAAACATTCTCTCTTAAATTTGAAATAGGGGAAACTTAACCTCTTACTTATGAAATTTTCCCGTCGACACACGGGCTTTTTGCATGTTTGGCAAAGCTTATAATTAATGTAAGTGATGTTACAAAAAATCTACACCTTTGAATATCTAAGCTTGACGATTTGGAATAAGCACGAGTAGGATCTCCAGGACCTAAAACAAAGGCATCTAGGATCCGCACTTGTGAATACCCGAGCTTGATGACCAAGAATGAATATGAGCAAGATCTCCAAGATCCAAAACAAAGGCGTCAAGGTAAGTCCTCGTCATCCCTCTCATGTTTAAGTTAGCGAAAATGGGAAATATAGGCGTAACGATATAAATTGAATGTAAAAACTATACATGAATAATGAATGTAAGACATGAGTTTATAGATTTAGGCAATGTAATACTGATAGGATTAGGTCACTTAGATGGCTTATCTGTGAAGGACGTAGGAGTTCCGTGAGAGCTAGACTAGGAGTTTCGTTGAAACTGTAGAACTGTTGTAGTTAGAAAATACTAGGATTGTGATTGTTGAGTCCGTCTAAGTTAGGGAACCCGTTAGATAGAGAAAGTGAAAAATGGTAGTAAGGGCACAAGATGTTCGAGGACGATCCCGATCATACAAGCCCTATGATGTTCTGGCCTAGGGGGAGTGCTCGATTATCATGATCTCGAGCCAGGGGTTGTGAGTGGTCGGACCGTGCATAAATTGTACACATCATTAGCCCTTGTGCATCTATGTTCGAAACTCACTGACGTTGCTTGGAATGCTCGAGGTTAGAAGATGAGATGCATATTTCTCGGGCTAAGTGTAGACTGCTCGAGGTCGAGGTGAAAGATGCTCGAAATCTAGGTGAAGGAAGCTCGAAATCAAGGTGAAGGAGGTTGGGGCTCAAGGTGAAGTGTGCTCGAGGTCAAGGTGAAGGAAGCTGGAGCTCGAAGTCTCGAGGTTTAGGCTAGGTGTAGAGGTGCTCAAGGAACTTTGGACCTCTTGCATGTGGTGTTTAGCCTAGGCATAAGTAATGATGGGCATTTGATGACCTAGGGCTTGGATGGGTGACACGTGCCATATATCAATGAAGATGTCAAAGATTGCTCTTAGGATTCCAGCAGACCCTCGAGCCCCCTAGTTTAGGTTGTATCCCAAACCCATTTTTGTAATGAAAAAATGGCTATGTAAAAAATTCTAAGTTCATAAATGAATTTGTTTGCCTGACCATGTTGTTTTCTATGTCTTGTAAGTGATTGTCTTGAAGAACACAATGAAACAAACCCAACGTAATGTAATTAGCAAACCTCGATGCTAAGTGAACCACCAACCCCAATGGGGTGATGATAATGAATCCCAATGTATAAGTTCTTCGTGGACGAGGGTCATGTGATATTTACATGCTCGGGGTAGAAGGTTGAGGTATGCTTACATAGGGCAAGATTATGAGTACTTGCTCGAGGCAAGGCAGGCTTGAGGTACTAGCGCGGGGCAATGCTTTAAGTTCTTGCGCGTGACAAGGCTTGAGGTGCTTGCTCAGAGAAAGGTTTTGAGTGCTTGCGCGAGGGCAAAACTTAAGGTGCTTGTTCGAAGCAAGACTTTTAGTGCTTGTGCATGAAAATACCTTGAGTGCTTGCGCGGAGCAAGAGTTGAGGTGCTTACTCGGGGCACAACTTGAGGTGCTTGCTCTTGAGGTTATGGTGATGGACCCTAATGCGAGGTCATGTGAGGAGGTCGTGGTTCACCTAAGGTCTCGAACCGCCATTGTTAGAAGCGGGACAAAGAGCTTAAGTTCGAGCATCAGCCATAAAATTGACCTCAGGTGTTGACATCTATTGGCTTAATAGCTAAATCAGCGTAGCAGCTTGTTGACAGAGATCTTCAAATACCCCTAGAGTAACAGTTGTAGGTTAGGGTGTTGCTACCTCCGGTGGCACCACTGGATGGATTGGAAGATCCTCGATAAAGGGTTGAACTGGAGCGGATGAACTTGCTGGAAGAGGTCCTAAACGTGTATTAACCATGGCTTTTGATAGCGTTTCCCATAGACACACCAATGATGCTGCCAAAAATTTGCCCTTTTGAATATCCGAGCTTGACGATTTGGAATGAGCACGAGCATGATCTACATGACCCGAAACAAAGGCATCTAGGATATGCACTTGTGAATCCCATGCTTAACGACCAAAAAGGATCTCTAAGACCTGAAACAAAGGCGTCAAGATATGTTCTAGTCACTCTTTGATGCTTAAGTTAGCAAAAATGGGAAATCTAAGCATAATGATATAAACTGAATGTAAAAACCATACTTGAATGATGAATAAAGGACATGTATTTATAGAGTTGGGCAATGCAATCTTGGTAGGATTGTGTCACTTGGATGTCTTATCTGTTTAAGAGTCCTGAAAGACGTGGGAGTCCGATGAAAGCTGGACATTAGAGTTTCGTTGAAACTTTAGAATAGTTGTATTTAGAAAATATTAGGACCGTGATGGTTGAGTCGGTTTGGGTTAGGGAACTTGTTAGAGAGAGAAAGGATAGTAAGGGCATGAGATGTCCAAAAGCTTCAAGCCTGAGGCCGAGCCTGAAGATGTTTAGCCCAAGAGGAGTGCTCGAGGTTACCATGATCTCAAGCTCAGGATTGTGAGTAGTTGAGGTCATACTGTACACATCAATAAGTTAATTAAACTCTATTTTCAATATTTTATCAACACATCATAAGACACGTAAGTTTTACTTGTTCTTTACCTACATTAATTGAGATTGAGTGCTTAAAACACTTTAAAGCTTACCAATGCAAGGATTTTTATTAAAAAATATATTTTCAAGATAACTAAATAGATAATATCTTATTCTATAGAATTGGTAGGGCCCAATGGTTTACGCTCGTTGCCCTTATAAAATATGGACTCTAGCCGGGGTTTTGCTATTTGTCCAGGGCCACATGAGCCCTGGACGAACAATAGGCGCCACATGCGCCCTTGGAGAGACGTGATCTTGTCTCTCTAGCAAAACCACTCTAGCTAATCTTCAACTAGGGCAACTTGGGTAGTGGTTTGTGGGGTTCCATCCTTCATTTGGGAAAAACATATATTCAATTAAAAGAATGGAAATTTTATGGATCCATATGTAAATTATTTTATTGAAAAAATACATGGTCGAAAATAAGCTTCAAGAAAAATGATTTTTAAATAAGTCGTGCTAAACTAAGGCTAATTGAAATTGCATTTTGAAAATCATTGATGTGGTAATACGTATATTTGCAATGGTGTGCTTTTGAATCAAATCCAGCCATTTCAAATATATTTTAATTTAAGCTTCAATTTTTTTTTATATGCAGTTCAAAACCGAATTAAATTGTTCAAGAAAATAAAAATTACCAACAAATCTGGGCGACAATCAATATTTTAAGGGTAATTATATTTACACCACAATTTTTAGTACTTACACCAAATTTATATTGAAATTAATATTTTCAATCTTTGCTCATTACAGTCTTTATGTCCCTTTTTTTGTCGACACATTCTTATCCTCAACCTTGCATACATGATGTTGCAAGTTGTTGATCAAAGCGGCTAATTAATTAGTACATCTCGTCTCTAAAAATGATTTTCATTCAAAAATTTCATTAAGAAAACGTAAAATGACATTTTTCCATCACGTTTAAAAAAGTAAGTATAAAGGCAATATCCTTTTCTGCCACGTTATTAGAAAACTATATATTTTAATATTTTTAATAAAAGTTGTACACAAATTTTAAATTCGTTTGTGTTCAATTGAGACTTTTAAAAACTTTTTGAGATTTAAAAAGTTTAGGAGTATTTAAATAGACTTTTTAAGACCTTCTAAAAGTTGTGGTGTATTCAATCAAAACTTTTATAAACTTTTAAAAAGTCCTTAAAAGTTACGGTATATTCAATTAATACATTTTAGAAGTTTCTATAAGTCTTGATGTTTTTTAAATTGTCAATGACTTTTAAAAGACTTTTAATAAAAATCTCTATGATACTAATTTTTAAGCGGACAATACAAAAATAAAATCTCATTCTTTCATCCCAAAATTTTGAAAGACTTTTCAAAAAAATAAAATAAAATTAATATGTATTATTTGTTTCCTTTAATACTTCTCTTTCATTTTTCCTTCCATGAACGTTAAAGTTATGATTAAATTTTTTTTCTACAAATTATATTTGTTTCTATTTTTCTTTTCTTTTTCCTCTCTTTCTCTTTTACCATTTATCTACATTTTCTATGAAAAATTAGATTGCATCTAAAGATTCTTATAACCTTTTTTTCTTTTTTTCATCCAATTTCTATGAAAAAATCTATTTGTAATTAAACTATAAGATTTTATATTGAAAATGCTAATTTATAATATATTTAATTTTTTTACTTATTAAAAATATGTCATATTTATAATATTGAATATTAAATTATATATATTATTTATTTAATTAAGATAGCTTATTATTTTTTTTATTACATGAGCAGGGGAAAGAGAATTGTGGGAACAATTGCCTTGTATCACTATTGCATTAGACCCATGAATTATATTTTAAATGAAAGTTTTCAAAAGTCTTTTGAATTCTATAAAAACTTTTAAAAGTTTTAGGATAATTAGCTCATAACGTCCTTACCTTTCACTATTATCGTGGAAAATGTCTTTTCTTTTCATTTTTACCCTTATTTTCACCTTTTATTGCGCAAAAGGTAATTTTCATCCATTTTCAATTAAAAGATGTGAAATGATGAATATACTATTCTATTTAAATAAAACAAAAAGAAAAAGAAAGAAAGAATTAATTATAATCATATTTTCAAATTTTTTAAAAAGTGCAAATAAGTAATTAGCAATAATATCCCTACCTTTCACTATTATTGTGAAAAACGTTCATTCCTTTTATTTTTTTATTGAGAAATTGGATAAAATGGATAGAAATGATGGTTTGCGCAATTAAATGTGTAATTAAGAGTGAAAATGTTAAAAAAAAAAAATGTACGGACTTTTTCACAATAATAGTGAAAGGTAGGGACATTATGTGTTAATTACCCTTTTAATAATTTATTTATGACTCATTTGCACTTTTTAAAAAAATTCGGGATTATGATTAAAATTAGTTCTTTCGTTTTACTTTTTCTTTGTTTAAATAGAAGGGTATATTCGTCATTTCACAGCTTTTAATTGAGAAAATTGATAAAAAGAACCTTTTGCGCAATGAAAAGTGAAAATAAGGATGAAAATGCCAAAAAATGAAAGATAAGAATATTTTTCACAATTATAGTGAAATGTAAGGATGTTATGTGCTAATTACCCAAATTTTTAAAATGAAAGCCTATAGAAGTTAACAAAATATTTTCATTAATTCCATATAAATCTATAAAAGTCTATGAAATCTACAAAAATCATCACTTAAAAAAGTCTATAAAAATCCCAATTTAATACACCCCTAATTCATAACTGGTCCAACTCAAGAGGAGGCGAGTTGTTTAATATGTTAATCTTTTATTTTATAATATATTTCTAAAATTTTTAAAATAAGTTTAAAAAGTTTGTGCGGGGGCTCTAAAGTTTTTAAAATAAATTTGAAAAGTTTGTGCTAGGGCTGGCCGGCATGGCCCTATACAGTGGTGTGCCTGCGGGCAATACAATGACTGGTGTGGTGCAGTGAGTGTGCCCGTTCCGAGCCTATGCACCCTACTTATGTTTGAGTTCATCCACTGTGGAAAACTAAACATTCCAGAACTTAGCAAAAATAAAGATTTATATGAAAACATAAATTAAAAGAAGATTTCAACTAAATTTCATCAACTAAAATATTGCTTTTCACAACACTTGAGACTAAAATTGCCGCCAATACATTCTGAAAATGCATTCAGCAAAGAGAAAATAAAGATTCAACAGGAAACATAAGTTACAAGAGTCTTACAAGACAAAATTTTCTTCAGCAAACTATTGCTTTTCGAAACCATTGTAAAAGTTACAATTTCTATTGGCTAAAGAAAGTATTCATCTTGCCATTTCAATAAAATAGCAACTCGAACTTTAGCCTATGCAGGAACCAAGTGAAGTGCATATTCTTTTTATCTATAAAATTTACTCTTAACAAAACAAATTTTATGAAGATTGTTCTACCTCATTATTTTCCTCTAGTGGACGAGTTGTTTCTTCTTCTGATACACTATTCATCTTTGATGGACTATACTTCATCAACAGCCTTTGTTTGTTTTCCTTCCACCATTCTTCTGCCTGCTGTTCAGCAAACCTTCGCTTGCTGTAGAAATTGTGCAATGGAGCATCATAATCAATAGTGTGACAATAAAACTATTCTTCACAAGTTTTCTATTGACTTTCTGTAAAAAAAATTACTTTATAAATATTTATGCATTCATCAAGTGCACAAATTAAGCATAAATTGACATCCATGTGCATAAATTGACATCCATATTTCATTAAAAGAATTCAAATTTAATTGTAATTCTTTAACATGCAGGGAAACATATTTGCTATATAAGAAAAAGTAGAAAATGTGCTAGCCACTTAAGTGAAGGAACTAGCAAGTACTCTCTGTTGTTAGTGGCGAAACAAACCCGAGAGTCCATTACTTCAACTTTACTTTTTCACGTTTATACCAAATTAATAGAGATATACAAATTGCTCCCTTTTCTCTAGGCTTTATCTCAAATTTGAATTCAAATTCTTCTCTAAATTGAAATTGATGAAGCGTTAGAAGGGAAGTGGGCTCACAATTAAATCATGCACTTGCACACACGAGAACTCTAAAAGAGAGAGTTCTCTTGAACAAAATATTTTTTCTCTTACAGTTTCTAGAAAAACAATCCTAAGACTCCTCCTATTTATACTAGTAGTAGGAGTATTCCATGCATGAATCTCAGTTCTAGTGCATTCACTGTGCATGCAAGCATAATCAATCTGGATGAGTACATTTGATGTAGATTCATGATACAAGAGATTCATGAGTCTTCAAGAATCAATGTAGTGTCCACAAGCCAGATCAATATCTAACACGATGAGAGTTCTGTAACATTACTTAATTTGTTTGAAATATTGAAATTGAGCAGCAATTTTAATAAACATTCAAACAAATACTAAAATGTATAGGATATGATTGTTTATAAATATGAAGCCATTTCAAGGGTTAAAATTTGAAAAATGAAGTCACACTAATGAGTGAATATTCATCATAAATGCAAGACTATTTTTATGAGTGTACATGTGTGTTCATAAGGTAAGAATCCACAAAATATAACGAAAGAAGAAAGAGATATCTTGTAAAGTACCTGAACCTAACCCTCTTAAAGATCTTGGTACCATTTTCAAGTTGAATCAGTGTAACATAAACACCTGGTTCAAATTGTTCAATAATTTCCTTTTGTCCTTTTACAGCCTTAGGTGTTCCAGAACCACCTTCTGAGGAGGATTGGTGCCCACCATTTGTACCAGTAACAGAAGATCCATTGTCTGGTGGTGGAATTCCATCAATGTTCTGTGATATGGCTTGAACTCCTGCAGTACCCACACGATCGTCCATCATATTATGCCCCTTGTAATTAGATTCTCTGGCTAATGCAATTTTATTAGCTTGATTCAGTTGGTCATGCATCAATTCTGTTGGCAAAGTAGAACTGACTTCAGACGCTGAAGTCCCAATTATATCCTTAAAAGATTCAAATTGTGCATTCATGGATTTGAAGGATTCACTCTCAGTTAACTCTGGAGGCAACTTCTCTGTATTTTCTTTTAACTGAAACAAAAAGATGAGGATACACAGGAGTAAGAGAGAGCAAACTGTAAAATCTTGTAATATAGTGTTTACTCAATCACTTATATTTAGCCAGATCATACAAATGACACAACTTAGGTGTTGGAAAAATGGAGGTGAAATAAACTGATGAATCAATGGAAAACAATATATCAAGTTTAACGAGAATAATGTGGGTCCAAATTTGTTAATGCAAGTCTTCAAAAAAGTTATAAGCGCATTAGCACAGTTCATTTATCACAATAAGATAAGAATAGACCATTATATTTTTCAATCATTTTCATTTAAATGTCACTTCTGATCTTTTGCTAAATAATATCTGTGGGCCTTCTTAGAAGGAAAGCCATCCTTCGAATTGATTGTTCTCAAATAGGCAGTTTAGACTTTAGAGACGCTACTCTGTCTTTGATTTCAAACTAAAAAATGTCTGAGAAATGAAATTCAAAATTATGCAGATTTTCCTCACAAACATAAATGAAAAGGTGAAATATTTAGATCACCTGAGCAGTTAAGGAGTTGACTGCTTGCATTGCTATAGTACAATTGGACAATCTTGCTGCAGCCAATGAAACAGCTTCGTCTGCATTTTTCTTTAACTTTTGAATTTCTGTATCTTGGACTTCACTCTTCTGCTTTAAAGTTTTAACCTAAGATACATTCAGAAAATTGTGAAAGTGTGCACATTGAAAATCTTGAGGAAGATAATGAACAAATTAAAATATGAAATCACACTTGTTAACAAGAAGAGCAATAGAACATCATACTTGGCTTTGCAGTTTGGACACTTCTTGGTTCAAAAGCTCATTTGTCTTATTTAAACTGTCGATGAAGCCCTTTGAAAACATGGGGGTAGCAGAACGTGGAGGACTTGGCCTTCTAGAGTATGGTGAAACAGGTCTTGAGTTTGACAGTGATTGTGGCTGCGGCAGCTGGGATTGTGGTGGTGCTGTTACAACAGGCTTTAGAGCGTACTGAAGAGCACTAAGTGAGCTTGGGAAAGCAACATCTCTTAGCTGCAAAAGTGATTGAACTTCGGAAGCACGCACTGTGGAAGAAGAATCAGATTTCATCCCAGGCTTGCCAGACTTGATTTCAAAGTACTTCAAGGGTTCAGTAGTGGGTGAGAGCAGAAATTTTGATGTCCGACCCTCTCCTCTTTCTATTCTACTATCTATTTTACGAGGAAGGGTGCTCACTTTTCGACTGAAAGTCAAGTTACTTCCACTCTCTGCAGCCTTTTTCATTTTCAAATAGCAGGAGTCACAGACTCGATGTGGTTTCCCTGGAGTTGGAGCCAGTGCTGCTCGCAATGCCTTTTTGGAACTGCAAGCATGGCAATGCACTAACCCACAGTTATAACAGTTATGTCTTTTTCGAGTAAAACCAAATGCTTGCCTGCAACTGGTGCAAACTGATTGATCTACTCCAGAAACCCACTTATGGATGCATATACTTGCCGTGTAGTTTGAGCCACATGTGATAGTCCTCACATTTCTGTCTTTTAATGCTTCTACCAGTGTTGGAGTGTTACGATCTTCTGAGTCACCATGTCCTAGTCTTCCATTGGCACCTCTTCCCCATGTAAATACTTCACTTCCTGAAGTCAGTACAGCTACGTGATGTGCACCACATGCTATTTGTTCAACAAACTCTCCAACTAATCTATCTTGTACTAGACAAGGTGACTTTCCATCAGATTGTGGATTGCCCAGCTCACCATACGCATTACTGCCTGTGACGAAGACATGGCCGGATGTTGTAAGGGCAACCGTTGCATTATGTCCACATGCTAGCTGGTGGATATTGTAATCAATAAGGGAAGACACACAGGTTGGAATTAGATAAGTCTCCTTGTTTCCATGGCCCAATCGGTATTTATCGCCATCACCCCACGTGAATATTTTTCTAGGCAAAACATTTGAATTCGACTGGCTTCTCATCTCTATTATAGCAGCAGTGTGCCACACTCCGCATGCAACTGCAACAGTCTTCATTCCACTCACAGATTGAACCTCCTTTGGATACAGGATGCTTTCACGGTCACCATGACCTAAAGCTCCAAATGTCCCATCACCGAATGTGAACAGTTTTCCAGTAGAAGTTGTTAATGCGGAATGCCAGGTGCCGCATGCAACTGAAAAAACTTGAAGGCCTTCTAGAGGACCCGAAACTCTTTTTGGTATCCAATGGCTAACATCATTTCCATGACCAAGAAGTCCTGCGCTATGGGTACCATCACCCCATGAATATAAATCACCAGATGCAGACACAGCACAGGAATGAAACTCGCCACAAGCAACAAAATCGACATTCATAGTGGCCAAAAAGTCAACAAGCTGAGGATGACTGAAATCTTTTTCAATTCCATGACCAAGTCTGCCCCCAGATTCCTCTCCCCACGTGAAAACCTCGCCTTGCCTTGTAACAAGAGAAACATGCCGAACGCCACAAGCAATTTGTTGTACATCAAGAACTATATTTGTCTCCAGGGGTTTAGGAGTCAATACATCATTCTTAATGGTAATTGGATCCCCAGATCCATATGTTGATACTTTGTCTGACCAAATCNACCACTTGTTCTTACTTGCATATTTGCACAGTCAAACCCCACATCTGAGTTGCGAACAGCGTAAGAACTTCCACTGGAATTGGAATCAATGCCGTGTGCAATACTTGTACTGAACTCTAATGCAGAACCAAATGGACGAATATCTTGAGTGAAATCACTACCAGCATGTATCTGCAAGCAAATAAACACAAATATAAATAGGACAAAGCTCTTGGGTTATATACTATCAGCACGTAAGGAAATAAACTCGAATCAAACTAGCTTGTTAAAATTCTTCACCACCATAAATTCTAATAATCAGGATGAGGACTACAAATCTTTTACCCATTTACAGAGTACACATTTCAGATCTACATCCAGAAATTGATGAGCTGTATCAAGAAAATGAATTTCTATGTCATAAACTGTTCTGAGCTAGTAGTTAAAAGTAGAATTATGTCATCAACAATTTTAAATAAGAAAAAATTCCAAAAATGTTATTATTTGATGTCTGTTAAATTCTGGCAGGATACGCCATCGAGGTGTAAAATGAATTTTGCTGTTTTGTATAACCATTCTCAACTTACTAAAGCTTACTTGATTAAGAACCATAGACAAAAACTAGACAAAAATCTCAACAGTAACAGAAAAACATAATAATTTTGAGTAACCAGCACATGTTCTTCCCCCGAAATAAATCTGTTGAATTTGCAAGTCACAGTTCTATTTTTCTGCTTATAAATTCCATATCATGCTGAAAGTAGAATTGTTTATCTGTTAAACTATATGGTTCCCAGGATTTCCATCTGCGTATGAGGTCTTAGCAAATAATCAGGAAAAATGTTTTTGGGAAACTGTACAAAAACTGCATAAAAGAAGGGATAATTTCCTGGTGTGTGGTTTTACTCTATTGGCAAACATCTAATTTAGGACACGTTTCAGCTGATTAAGCACAAGCAAAGTATGTCATGCATTATCATGTGGAATCTTTCAAATTATTGAAGTAATAAAATTATTGGCAAAAGAAAGAAGCGAAGATCCGGAAATTTGGGATATGTTTTTTCATCATAATAACTGATAATATATTTTTCCAAATTCCTGCTTCAGAGAGATTACAGGAGCAACAAGGTTTTGTGATTGACAAAGAACGCGGTAAGAAAAATGGAGAAATTTATTGATTTCTACAGAATAACGGTTAGGGTGAAATTTTACGTCAGAAATGTCACTCCGGGTATGTCTATCATGTGCGTGTCGTGTCAAAATTAAAGCTTTCAGGCCAGCAATCCACACCTCTGCTTCAGCTTTGTCCTTGCAAATCTATAAAGTTGAAACAAGATGAAATTATTGAACCTAAAGTCACAGTGACTTAACATATTGCACTCAAAATGTAATGGTTTTATTTTACTGACCAGATCAAGAGATCTTTCACCATTATTATATATGAGAGAAAAAGATAAGTACTCCTTCTCGGGCCGCAAGTATCTCCTGAAAACAGCCTATATAGGCATATTGACAAAAAAATGTCATTCTCGTTTACTCTAGCTAATGACAAAGCTTAGTTTCAGATAATATATACCAAAGCAGGTTACATAAGAATTTTAATCATATAATCCACCCAAAAGACAAGTGCTATCTTACAGTTCTCTGCCCAGGAATAAGCTTTGAAACAGAAGATAACTTCAGATTTCTTTCAGTTGCATGGGAGTACCAGATTAACGTAGTTTCGTCCTGGAAATAGAATCAAATCCTAAGCATCCATGTACTTTAGATTATAGAATCATGTATCATGTTTTCTCGTCAAATTGATATTTCAATTAATAAATGCACAAGAAAATGCTAATGACCTACTCGCAGAATCGGACAATGGTGTGGCTCACAACTGTCTCTTTACAAAAAATAAAAAAAGAGTACACGCAGCCCAGATATTTGAACACTTGACTTATTTATGAGTATTAACATAATAAGAAGTAACCTTCAATACAAAATAATATTCAAGTATAGAAAACCAAAAGATATCCCTACTATGCATGAAGACCAATATACTATTTACCCAGCAGGCAAGCATCATATATTGCAAAGTTAGTCCAACTGTTGCAGTAGAAACTTGCTAACTGGTTTTTCTTTAGTATTCATCAAAAGGCACACGTATGAAAAAAAACTGTAAATGGATCTTGGATACACAGGTACAACTTCATCTCTAATCATGATTAAATACGAATAGACTTATTGCATCCAAGTCTAGGTAGAAATGGTTTTCTATTCTAGCACTATTAATAGTATATTATGCACTTTATTATCAAGATATCCATGTTTGTGCAGAATATTAAAACATTTCAAATTGCAAGACTGTTCCACAACATTTTATCACTAGCAACTTAGGCAATTAATAGTTATTATTTTATCAAGAAAATTATACAAATGGTGTTTCATTACCCAAAATATGGATCAAAGAAACTAGCTAGTTCCTGAAATATAAAAGATGAACGTGCACGAATTTTTCACAAAACTTGATGTTTACAAATCATGGGTTGGCAAAAGTTGTACAAATAAAATTTAATCGTGGCTATGCAGTGGTTTTCTCCTTGCAGTCTATTTAAGGAGTTGTGTTTATTTGCCACAATCCCACACCTGGGGAAGGAAAATGTAACAGATTTATAAGAGCAAGGACAATTACCAATTAGCATGAGGCCTTTTCTTGAAAGCCGAAGAATAAAACTATTCGGTCCACATCGCATGGGGAAGGAAAATGAGACTGATATATAAGTGAATGGACCATTCCCAATTGGTATGAGACCTTTTGGATGAAAGTCAAAGAACAAAACCGTGAGCTATGCCCAAAGTGAACAATATCACACCAAATGGATAGGGATGTCACAATTTGAGAGGATGGAGACATTTTAATTAATTTATAGTAAGAGAAGAAGAAGGCAGAAAGAAAACTGAGGTTGAAGTAATTGGCTAAAATAGCAAAAAATATTCCAGAAGGCTAAGAGCAGGATTAAAAGAAAGCAATGTTCAAGCCATGTACATTGTTAGCAAGTTTATTAATGTTGAACATAAAGAAATCAGCTACTTCTCGGTTTATTTTCTTGTTTCTCCTAAACCATGCACCAACACCCTGCCCCACATATACTGATGATGTAGTCCCCAAGAATGATTCTATTTTCTTCTTATAGATGCGAAAAAAAAGGCCTGTGTCACAAGGAAAAAGTTGATTATTTTACATTGATAGTGAAGTACATTCTACACGAATGCTGCTGAATATATTAACAAAAATTACCCGGTCTAGACAAGAAAGTATGAGGGAACAATAGGCATAAATCTATAATTTTTCTAAAGATAGCATACAACTACACAAAAATCTAATGACGGGAAGATACCATCCTAATTAATCCCATAAATTCTAAAATTCTGGTTGGTAGGATTTGACCATGCTGCACAGCCTGGTTTGACTTCAGATTCTCAACTATTTCAATATCATTTCTACTAACAAGAAATATATGAAAGTTATGTGAATTATCCACTTTCTATGGAATTTGATTTCTTTTCACACAGTTAATGCAAGCAATTATTTTAACTGATGAAAAAGTTTATCACCTTTGTTTAGTAGTTGGCTTCATGCATAGGACATTATGGAAATGTATTAAGTTGAAATCATCATATAAATTTTCAATTTCAACCAGAAAAACTTAAATTGTAGTTTCAAACATTAACAAGATAAGGATTTGATTATTGATAATTTCTTTGCATCTAAAGATATGATACTTTTTGAATTTTTTAAATTGTCAAATAGTACATTACATAGGAAACTGATAATAGTAAATTATTAATTATTATAGTAGTTATTGCATCCATAGTTGGCATGTCCAATAATTTAGCTTTGTAGGCAATTTCAAAGAAATTCATGCACATACAGTTACACTTGAGCCAAAACATTCATAATCGGATAAATCCTACAAGCAATCAGAACAGAAAATTCTACAAAAGATCCTCAAACATCCTGTAATATCCACTATATCGATATATAGAAATAAGCTTTCTTCAGATCTTCACTGCAAAGCTATGTTAGGTCAAACGTTGAAAAAGTATGTTTCCATATGTTGAAAAAGAAATTGAAATGCGCCACTTCCTTGTGTAATTTAATATATAAACCATTTACATAAGATGTGTGCCTGGGTATGTAGCATGAATCAGAGAGAAAAATGATAACTCGGGCAAGATTGTCTTTCTCCTTCCATTATCACCCAAGTTCAAATTGCTGGATTGGAAGAAACAGTTCACCATAAATCTTTCCTTACCTCGTCTCTTGAACAGTGAAAACTAAGAGTCCCATCTCATTATCTTTATCATATTTTAAGTCCACCCACTTTCCCTTCTAAGCTTATACACATTCATACACTCTGGAGACTTCCCCCAAACTTGTATTGTAACACATAATATTGATGGCTTGACTTCTCTTACATATTGAAAACATTTTATACATAGAAGAATTCAAATACAGTGGAACTATTTCTCACATGACTATCAATAAAACAATGTATTAGCATCATAATTACATAAAAAGATCATTTATTAGGGAAGATAAGAACATAATCACTCACAGGAGAAAGTCTGAATGGGCAAAACTTAGGCTTCCCCTTTCTGCTGTACTTGATTAACTGTGTACCCTTCTTCAAAGCAATGAGTGCCTTCAAATGAAGAAAGTAAATGGAAGAGAGCAAACGACGATATTAAACTTATCCATCAATTTCAGTTAAGAAAGGTCCGCAAAGTGTATAGTAGTACTAAGACTTCATTAAGAAGTTCCTAGCTTAGAGGAAGGACATTCAGACGATTCCAGCATAAAAAGAATTTGATGACATACACAACTATTGTTATGTATAAATAAGTATCAACGAGTCAATAATCCATCCAACACAAATGCATATCCTTCTAGTTATTTACCCTTTCCTTCTTAACTCTTCATTTAATTCTCTACTTCCTATCCCGATCAATTCTTTATTTCAATATATTATACAGTTTAAGTTTGTAAAATACTTAAAATTATTTCCGATCAATCTTTAGATTTAAATTTTTTTTATAACCCGTACTTCCATAATAGTTTATACAATTCCTACACTTGTTTGCCCTATGACAAGCGAGTTTCATAACTATAAATAAGAAAAATGTCTTACCTACTCAATTTTTTTTTATAATTTACACTATAATTCTTTCACAAATTTAAGATTACAATGGTATATGGAACTACAAGAACTTTCACTTTTAAACACAAATTTTTTTGCCCTGAAAAGTCTCTTGACATCCCCTTTTCGAAAAAACAACCAAACAATGACTTTTTACAACAAAGTTAACCTCGTTAAAAGTAAAATTTCTTAATGACGAGCGTGTTACCTGCTCAGGGTTGCCATAACCAGAAGGATCTGCCATTCCATCTGAGACAAACGTTGGGTACCCACCAAAGAAATTGTCCCAACCATCCGCATAGTCTTCATAGGTGATGCCAATGCCCTTTCTTTTGGCCTATCATCAATTTCCCAGAAAAACAAAATAAAATAGAATCTTAAGACAAAATTCCAGCTAATATTTCTCTCCAAATCTTGTAAAGCTTGACATTTATGATTATCCAAGAAAACTAATGACCCATTAACGATTCACCGAAAATGACAGAAAAGAACCACAAAATTCCGGCGAATTCAATGCTATTTTGTTTGTAATCCCAACTCGAGCATTTTGGTGATTACAAGAGATCAGAATCAAGAAGATGAGAGAGAAAAGTGAAGAGCGAGAAAATCACACGAGTTTAGGAGAAGGTTTGCAGCTCAATAGAAAGAGGCGCGACTTTGGCGCGCATATTTGGCCTCCATAACCACCTTATGAATAACTCTCCCAAAGAAATAAAGTAATTAGGTCCCTAACTTTTAATTTGTAGCAATTGAGTCCTCTATTACAATTTTATAGCGATTGGATCCTGATCGTCACTCTTGCTTACGGGTGGGCACGGGGTAGTTTGGTCCTACCAGACCAAAACTTATTTGTTCACATATATTTTAAAGTGTAAAATAGTGCATAAATTTCTAATTTCACTTCACGTCCTTTTTTTTTTTAAAAATCGATAAAGCTATTGACTATTCTGAATATATATTAATTCAAGTAAATTCGTATAAATTTATTTAAGGCCCCGTTTGATCTCAATTTTTTGCTGTTGTACTACATGTACATCATCACTTATAGATTGATTTACAAATACATGATATGGAAAAAACCTCAACACTTTTTTTTGACACATTATTAATCTGTAAAAGTTTCTATAACTCGTTATGTACAAATATCATTATTCAATTTTTTAAAACTTAACACATTTTATGAAATTCACAATTTTTATCATTTTTTTTATCACACACGTATTAAATTTTTTTAAAATATACTAAAATTCTGATTTTTATCCAAATTGAACAGGGGCTAAGTACAGTTTTATGAGTGTGATCCTGCATTAAACTTGGGCTGAGCTGTTCATGACATCTTGAGACTCGGACTGGGATGGGTTGGGTCGCCCTTTCAAGGATCACAAACCAGCATGGCCCGACCCGCATTAAGTTAATAAGATTGTTTGATGGAGTTTTAAGAGTTATATTCCTCAACCGTGATAAGACCTAATTTAAGTATCTATTATGAAGCCAAACTTGACTACAGAAAATGGGTTTCACCGGCGATTTTATCAAAATTCATAATTTTGGGACTTATCAAAGCCCTATGACGTAAATTAAAACTAGATTTTAGTTAATTTTGATAAAAATTTATAAAATGTGTGAACGAAAAGTTATAAATCTCATTAAATATATGATTAAAACTAATTGTCCACACACACACGCAAAATATGTGGCCTTGTAGTCGAGTAGGCTCTAGGGTGTAGTGGGGGAGAGAGACCTTTCTAAGTGCATGGATATGGATGCGTCTTTGAAGATTGGAGGCTCTCTTTTAGTTTTTTTTTTTTTTTTTTGAAGAAACCAAAGGGTCTTAAGCCAAAAAAAAATCTTTGAATTTTCTAATAATTGTAGACAATTTCTTAAGCGTTATCGATTGCTAAAATGCCAAATAATTCGGTTACGTAGTGCAAACAAGCGAAAAATAGTAGAGCGAAGTAAAAAAGTTTAAACGGTATTGATTCGTATTACTTTAAAAAAGTTATCGTGTCTTTCACAATTATCATTAGTCTCTATTAAGACAAATTGAGAGTTTTGACAAACTTCTATAGCAACTTTAACATCTACCCTTTGTCAAGGAAATCGGGTTGTGCTACCAAAATAATCTTCAGGTGAGGCACAAAACTTTAGACACAGTTCATACGAATGAAATCATGACAAAAATCTCATAATATCTCATTCTAGGCTTGAATTCGAAGCTTATATTGGGAGATTTTTTTATGAAAAACTATGAAGATTGATGATTATAGGATCATTATGTAAGTGAATATCTCAAGAAGCCTTCTAACTGAAACAAATCATTTCATATTTCTCTCGTTTGACCAACTTCATGTGTCGGAAATCAATCTTTGTAATCTCATAGCACGGTTTTCTATCTATGAACTTTTCTTCCTAACTTGAGGGTGTTTCAGCTTTGAGGATGGCTGGATTATGATGTTCGGTTTTCAGGATTGACTGCGCCATGTAAGTGTAGACTTGTTGGGAAATTTTGCACTGGTCTGTATATGTATGGTACTCTCGGCCTCGCATGTTTTGGCAGAGGCTATGGACGGTATGATAATGTGAAGAGTGAGGTGATAATAGCATTGAGTATTAGTTGATATTGGCGAACCCAAAAGGATTAAGCTGGATTTACCATTTCGCCATTGTCAGTTTTCAAAATGGCAGGGGGACGAGCTCTGCTTCTACCTATGAATCCATCAAATCACAACTGACAAGGTTTTTATGGAGTTGAAATTTCCAAGAGGTGTAACTGGTTAATGTAAAGATCGATCAGGGGCTTCAGCGTGAACCATAGGGGAGATAAGACACTTATTATTCTCAAAAGGATTTATGGATCGCGGTGTGAAGGGTGAAAGGATGACGAAGAGGAAGGAATGAAATTTTCTGGCGCATAGGAATCGGGCATTGCAACACTCGGTGAAGAAACTAGTGCTTTGATACAATGAAATTTTCAGGTGACTTATGAGTAACTGGTTTGTTTTTGTTCACATAAAACTATTCAATGTACTGCCAAGAGAATTATTAGATCAAGCTAACAAAGAAAACAAACCGAACAATATTTATTTAAATATCGAGTACTTATTTTACAAGTGACTAAGACATACTGCAATAATAAACTGTCACGTTGCAGCATTTATATATTACTTGATCTCTTTTTCCTCACCAGAAAGAATTCTGGAGGATCTGCAGTCATGTGGCTCCTGCATACAAAAAAGATGTATTTAATATCAACCTAAGATAGAAAAACAGCATTAACATCTCTTTCCTGTACTGGTTTTTTTTTTCCTCATCAGAACCTCAAATTTTCCTTCAATAAAGTAATTTTGTAGAGTTATAATAGACTAGGGCTCTTTCACATCATTACATCCTCAAAGCAGCTAACTTGGTTTGAAGAAGCTTGTTGAAACTACTCGGGATGATTATCCTTTTAATTCTCCTAAATCTTGTGGTCATTTTATTAACAAGAAACCAGATAATTAAAAGCCACGGTATCTTGTGGTTTCACTAAGGGACGCAAAATAAAATAAAAATCTTAGTGAATAGGCCGGTCAATTACCTTATAAAAGAAGGATATAATTTGAGGTTTTACTGGCATAAAAGAAGCAAAGAAAATAGGCCCTTTTAGTTGCAGCATCTTACCGTGTTTGCTTGAAGTCTCTCGCAGGTCAATCTCGTCATTAATTCCATGCTTGAGGTGATAAGAGTCTTGGCCCAGATAATAATTGTCCTTTGAAATTGAAGATAAGGTTTCGGGAACAGAAAAAGAATTTCTACTGCTAGTTGTCTGTTTCTTTGTAGAAGATTCTGCTGTAGAGCACAAGTCGTCATCTGGTTTATAATCTCCCTTGTTGCAACTATGCAAGTCATTTTGTATCAGCTTCTCATCTTCTGTGGGCTTTGGTCTCTTTTTATTCAGTAGACTATTCTTGAAATGTTGCATTGATGGGACCTTTTGATCATGGGACGAGCTTGTGGGACAAGGAATCTTTTCCTTCAACACTACCTTCGGAATGGCCTCATTTTCATGAGTGTCCGAGTTATCACCAACAACTTCATCTGTTCCACAGGCATTTGCTGCCTTTGCAGCTGCTTCCTTTTGTTGCATGACCATTATGGCTTCTGTTAGTCGATCTCGGGCCAAATCTATATCAATTATAGGCTTTGGATAGTTAAATCCTAGTTCCACTCCTGCTGCTTTAAGCACGGTTTGAGGTGCATCCCATGGGTGATGAATCCATTCAGCTGGCATTCTTGCTAGCTCAGGCAACCACTGCCTCACATATTCACCATCCGAGTCAAAATTGAATCCCTGAACCTGGAACACAAATTGACAAAAGGGATCAACGAATTTATCTTCGGGGTTTCAGACCTAATGAGCTAATCTTGGTGGTCAAAATGAAGTGAACACCATCTTTTCCTTTTCCCTCTATGTGAATATGGATATGAAAATTAAATAACAAGCTAAAAAAAACCACAAGAAACAAAATGTACGTTTTAGAACCAAACATGTTGAGGTAGACCACCAATATATTGAAGGCAGCTTGAAGTAGAATTCATGTGCATGCCCTTGGTTCAAACTGAGAAGCAACTAGCAGACGTACTAAAGGCTCCAGAAAGGACCATTTGAAACTCTAACAAGCAAGTTGAAAGCATTAGATATTTTCGAACCAGCATAAGGGGAAGTATTAAAATATTTAGGTCTCAAGGCTTCATCTTCTCCACGACTATCCTAGATCTGTTCGAACGTTTTAGGTTTCATCTCCTCGATCCTCTCCCTCATCTGGGAATTGATTTGGTTACACAAGTAATTCGAAAGTCAATATTAATTTCTTTTTAATCTGTCCAACTACAGTATTTTTCACTATTCACGCATTTTCAAACAGTTCTTTGATACTCAAATCCTATTTCATCTGCAGTACTCTTCAAGGATTTTTTTTATTTTTTTTGCCTCAACTCCATATTTACTACCATTGTCTATACAAATGCATTTCGATTCTGGCACTTTCTCTTTTAGCATCAACAGTTGAATACTTGCAAGACAAGATCTTTATTTTTTAAAGCTTCGGTTCACATTATATGAAAAATTCAACCAAATAACATGCACCACCTAATGTGCTAATTGATACGAGACTACAAGCATCAAAATGAACCAAATCTAGAACATCTAATTTCCAAGTCAAGGAGTGCTTTCATTCCAAAAATGAAAAGTTCCTCATGTAAATAGCATGGAATAAGGCTTGATCTCGTTCTTATTTCATTCCAAAAATGGAAAGTTCGACACAGTTGTGTTTTTTTTTTTTTGGAAATTGCATGTAGTTACTAATTCATGATATGGCATGTACACAATCAAAACTTCATTCTCGATTCTATGAGGTTTTTATGAAGGCCTTTCATTAAAGTTAGAGACTTTCACCTATATTTTCTGTTTGTGGATGTGTTTCAATTTCCACAGTTGACAGTTCTCAACTTAAAAGTTAAGGAACTAGTTATTCACAAACTCCGTGCCACTGATAATTCGTTATTTCTGCATATAACAAATAAAGAAAATGTAAAATTATACCATAAAACCTTGCCACAGTTGAGCATTTTCTTCTTGCACATAAATTTTAGGAAGTTCTTAAAGTTTTAGGCAACAAAGTTAGACATGAAATCATAATAGAAGAAAAAATAACTCATGAAATTGTATTCCTCTGCAAAAAATAAGGAAACTGTATTATAACCTGGGGGTTATCCATACGCTCAAGCGTATGCCCATCAGGCAAGCTTCCTGATATATATTGCCAACCAAGGATATCACTTTCCAAGTCTGCATCCAGAAGTGTGTCCCAGAAATACTTCATTCCCCATTGCCATGGAAGAATAAGAAACTTTACAAAGAAACTCGAAACAATTACTCTAATCTTATTATGAATCCACCCAGTGGCCCAAAGCTCTCTCATTCCAGCATCAACCAAAGGATAACCAGTTCGGCCCTGTCGCCAAGCCTTGAAATGAGCCATGTTAGCATGCCAAGGGAAAAATTTCAGGTTGCTCAGCAATGATCTTTCATGAGTAAAAGGGAAGTTAAAACAGATGTAGCGGGAATACTCCCTAAGACCAATAGCCCTAAGGAAAAGAGTCGCACTTTCTTCTCCAACAGAGTTCTGTTCATTTTTCCAAAGTATTTGCTTCATACGCACAGATTGGAAAACTTTTCGAACACTGAGTTCCCCAAAATGAAGATACGGGGACAAGAGGGATGTATAGTTCCCACCGACCTTGAGTCTGTCCTTTGAGTAGTCTAGCAGATGATGATCTACAAAATCTGTTAGAGCCTTATCAGCATTGCTCCAACCAGGTGACCATCCTCTTCCCAATAAGGCATTACTAGACTTCTCTGATTCATCTTCAAGACCTAATTCCTCAATCGAACACTTTTCAGTACTTCCTGTCAACACAACAGACAAACAACTATTCAGCTTTCTCTTTTAGATTTTCTCCACATTTTCTTTTTATGTTTCATATTTCATTCTCATTCTTCCTTTCGGCTAGTAGACTATTCAGCATTGACTCACAAGGTCCATGTCTATATAACTGCTTGAAATGGTAAAAAAGAATGAGACTACACAAGCAATGAACAGATAATTTGAATGATATACTGTAATTCCAAGTAAAACCATAGACCGAAACCAAGAACTGGATTTCAATGAAGACTGTAGGAAGAACTTTGATAAATATACAGCATACCTTCAGCTCGCACCAAATGCCACGGAGGAAGATGTGAAACAGGTTCTCTTTGCATGAATAAACACTTTTGCCAATATGCATCAAACCTAGTAAAAGCATGTCCACTGTCATCACATACTTCCCAAGGCTCGTTCAACAAGTCTCCATTATAGCTTTGCACATTAATGCCAAGCTCAACCAACTTTTGTTTAATATTGTGATCACGAACAAGTGAAACAGGATCTGGAAATGGAGAGAAAAACAATTCAAAAAATTATAACTGTGAAAAACCTGAATGCAAATAGATGAAAAAAATATATGTTGGAGCTATGAGGATTTTAAATGAACAAGATTAGTTTTCTAGCTGCCGTTTAATTTTCTAGGTATTTTATTAGTTTTTGAATTTTTGTTGAATCTGTTCTGTTTTTTGTCCTCTAATTTCTAGCGACTGTTTAGTTTTCTAGATATTTTATTGTTTTGTTTGGACCTAAAATACCTTTATAAATTAGCCCTTTTTTTTTTTTTTTTAGGAAGGGCCTTTCTGATTTTCTTTACTTTACAATTGAAAAATCAATTTTTTTTTAGGAAGGGCCTTTCTGATTTTCTTTACTTTACAATTGAAAAATCAAATTTTAAATGAAGAGCACGCCTCATGCTCCATGAGCCGCGCGTCTTGAGGCGTGCGCCTGAGATTTAGAGGCGTCAGCCTCATATTTTTAGCTTCAAAAATACCGCCTGGAGACGTACTACATACGCCTCGGTGAGATGGCCTCACTACCGCCTTTGTAAACCATGAGCACCAAACTTATTCCCAATAAATTTAGACTCCGCCACTTGAATCCTTTTCTCCCAATCTGTTCAGTTCATTCCTATATCTACTGACTCGATCCTTACTACTTGCACATAAATATATAATTAGCTAAAAAAAGCAAGAACAAAAGCTTACCATAAAGATGGTTGTATACTAATTTTGTTGCCCCAACAGCAGTGATGCAATCCAAAAGAGCAGAAAGAGTGCTCTGTGCTTCAATCAATACCATATCAGCCCCAAGAGATTGCAAAGACTGCTTCAAATGTACGAGAGACTGCTTCAGCCACCACCGGGAAACTCGACCGGGGTAATATTGACCTTCTTCTTTTGGGCACCAAATGAACACTGGTAATACACTCCCATCCCTTGCTGAAGCAGCTAAAGCAGGATTATCCTCTATTCTCAAATCCCTCCTAAACCACACTATAGTCTTGCAATTACTTCCCATTTCCAATAAATCAATTTCTTGGCCTATAAATTCACATCATCTCATTAACCCAAAATTTGGGATTTCCTCAAGATCTCATCTGCTCCGATTAACCTAATTGAAAAACAGTAATTTAAGATACGAAATCACTGGTGGCTAAGAATCAGTTCTACTTCAAACTCATCAAGAGAACTGCCCATAACCCGAAAAGGGAAAATTCAAGTAAAATTGTTACAACAATTTAAGATGAAGAATGAAAATCAGCGGAGGCAAGATTAACGCAGCCAGAGAGAGAGAGAGACGTGTGAACTTAATGATTTAGACTTTCATGTGACAGTGGCAAAATTTCAATGGAAAAAAAAAAGTTATCTACGAGAGAAGACAAGCAACTAGAAAAGGGATAAACATAAAAATCTCTCTCTCTCTCTCTCTCTCTCTCTCTATATATATATATATTTTATTTTTTTTATTTTTTTTTAATTATTTTTTAAAGTTAAGGTGACATATACTCTCTCTCTCTCTCTCTATATTTTTTTTATTTTTTTATTTTTTTAAAGTTAAAGTGACATATATTCGCATTTTGTAGTGAATTTCATTAACAGAAACTTTTTTACTAATCAAATTTCATTTTTCTGAATTTATATTTCTGAGTTCCGAAAATTTAATTAAGCCCCTGTTTGGAGCCTATTTTCTGGTCTAAAAAATGAGATTTTTGACCATTACATAGTGAGGTAGGCTCCATCAATGTGAGATAAAAGTCAAAAAAGTATGGTTGAAATTAGAGCTCAATCGTACAAAAATTCATTCTTTTCCCTGTAAAATGGGCTCCAAACAGGGGCTACAGCCTACATATGGATATTCTATCATACAAGATTATTGTGTCGCATTATCAAAATTTCATTCATGTCAATTAATCGAGAAAGATTATAGAACCTAAGGGCATCTTTGAACATTTTTTTTTTTTTTTTTGCGTATAATACATTTTGGAATAATAAATTGATCATTGATAGAGAATGTGTGATTAAAAATTAAAAAATAAGAAATTTTTTTTGACCTTGCTTGCAATATTGTTTTATTGAAAATGTGTAATTGAAAAGAATATAGAGAAAATATATTTTGAAAAAAAATGAAAATCAAACAAGGGTTAAATATACTGAAAATTCGGTCATCTTTTGTTTTATTTGACGACTATTCTTAACCGCTTCAAATTTCGATTCATGTGAAAGGAAAGAGGGAATATTTAAATTGACTAGAAATTATTTTCAACTTTGCGAATTTGATAAAAATGTCTAGATTTTCGAATTTTTGGCAAAAAAGAAGTGAGAGCATTTAAATGAACCAAAATTTCACATTAACTTTACTTAGTTTGACGAAGTGGGAAAATTTGAGAACAATTTTAAAAATATACCGTTTGATTGAAAGGGTGGAAAATGGGTGGAAAGAAAATATTTTCCTAAAAATTGTTTTACTGAGAATTGTAATTAAATGTGTTTGATTGGTATAATTTTTCACTCGAAATTTTTTTAAAATTTTGGATCTTTTTGTTTACGTTTGACTTTATTATACATGAAAATTGTCCATTAAAATGATTTTTTTTTTACAATTGGTTATGAAATTTATTAACATTGCCAAAAAGTAAAAAGTAAAAATAAAAATAAAAATTTTGCTCGAAAACTATTTTTTTATCAAAATTTAGTGTTCGTTGGCTTCGTTTTACATGAAAATTATCGAGTGAATTGCCTAAATAGGCATTGACATTTACGCAATGCGTTCAAGGGGTCACTGAACTTTAAAAATCACCTAAATAATCACCGAACTTTGCAAAAC
>CAIGRS010303413.1:0-16778 GCA_903798395.1 Fraxinus floribunda
AATTACGTGGGGTATGATTTTTTTTTAACGTTAAAATTTCTCCCAACTTCTTTACAAGTTCGATTGTGCCCCATAACTTTTATGTTCTGCGTCCGTCCCTGCACATAGAGGAGGTAAATTGCACCACGGCACTAGGCAAGGTCGGTGCGATGGGTTCGATAGAAAAAGTGTTGACAGGGGATTCGAAATCATGATCTTCTATCTCCACGTTCACCTACTCCACCAACTCGACGACCCCCGAAGGGTCCATCTTTAAAAAGAATTAGGTGACCTCCCACATGCAGGGCAAGCATATTTAAGGCCTTTTATCCCCCACCCTTCCCTATACCGTAGTATTCAATTTTAGGTACCAAACTTGAATGCATTTTTTCAAATTCTTGAATTAGTGCATCTACATCAGATCATTACTAATAAGAGAATTTCCCAGAATTGAAATGCAACTGTAAATCAAACTTCTTTGTTCCATTAAAAAAGAGTCAAACCCATTTTAGGCCAGCTAGTACATTTAAAATCGTTCTTTAACCTACTTCTCTACAAGGCTGAAACGATACTTCAACAACAGTTTTCTATTTCGCGTGGCTCGACTAGTATGTAAAGTGGCTTCCCGTTTAACCGGCTTTGTCCCTGGAAAAACCAAAGAAAAGTTATCTATGGTGGCCATAAAAGTTGCTATATCCACCGGCATGCCTATGGCATGACGGCCGAGCAGTTCCTAGGTGAGGGCTAGTCACATTTTGACACAAATAAAATTAATTAATTGGTTTTGAGCATTACCTTGAGCTCAGGCAGCCCAATAACACAGCCGCACTCAACCACTTCAGCCCCCATTCTTTCTGAAATTATCGTTTGGCGTATTTTTTTTTTTAATTTAAGTAACTAGATATTAATTAATATAATGAAGGAGAAAAAATGGTAAAATAAATTCAGCATACCTAAAAGTTTAATAGCAGCAGAAAGGGTCCCACCAGTAGCCACCATGTCATCAATTACCAACGCCTTTTCCCCCTCCTGGACAGCGCCAATATGCATTTCTAGACAATCTTCACCATATTCCAGCTCATAAGCTTCGTATATTACTTTTCCTACACATTAATAGATATTTACATATAACTTCCATTATACAATTAAAAAAAAATATGTGCAAAAATTCGGGTTCCTTCAAAAGGGTAAAAAGTAGATGAGAGTGGAGGCTTAATTTATGGAAACATAACATCTCAAATTGGGTTCTTGGATTGTGGCTATCAAATTCCTTCCATTGTTATCGAGTTTTTGACCAATGAGTGAGTGGAAAACGATGTGGAAAGCAAGTAATAAAAAACCAAGTGATTCAACCTCGTTTTGAGATTTTCAAGTAAGTTTTACAATTTAAAATTCGGTTAAAAGCACAGGAATGTTTTACAGGGGCAAAATCTAAATCTCAAACCATGGTTGAAACAGAGGGAATCAAATCATTTTGTTCGGCAACAGCTGTGGAGGAATGGTGCTAATCATTCTTTACTGTCTCAAGAGCGCCGGAATAATCAACTTATAATCAATAATCTGAAATGAAGTTATTATTTAAGCAAAAAAATAATAATAATAATTAAGCTGATAGATAAAAAAATATACTTCATTTATACCTGGCAACTTTCCTGGTTTACGTAGGGGAACAAACTTGGCACCAATAGCTAAGGCAATAGATGGACCAAACATGAACCCTCTAGCTTCAATTCCTACAAGTCGTATGGTTAAAAAAAAAAAAAATTTAATTTGTGCCCTCGATTTTAGCCATTTTTGTTTTCCTTAATACTATCTCATCCTTGCTACCATATAGGTGATTGATACGGTTGAAATGACTTTCATGATATTCCTCGATATCCCGGCCATTCGCAGAAACGTAGATTACACACACACACATATATATATAAAGAGAGAGAAGAGGAGAGGATGAGGTACCAGCAACGACAGAGATAGTCATGTTCTTGTACCTGTCGACAAAAATGTCGACAATGTATTTGAAAACCTTATGATCCAACAACAAAGTTGTTATATCTTGAAACATTATTCCTTCGAGAACACCAAAAATTACATATGATATCAACAACCCATTAACACTTTAACAGAAAAGATTGAGATGAAGATTAATTAAACCTGGTTTAGGAAAATGAGGTACGACTCTGATGGCTTCAGAAATTGCTTCAAGCCTTGGGTCTCCCTTTAGTCCATTCTCTGATGCAAACATCTCTCTCTCTCTCTCTCTCTCTGTATGTGTTATACAGTTTCTATCTGTATCTCTCTATAGCATATATAGTAGTAATGTGAAGTGTGTAGTTTCCCTTTGTTGAATAGGGTTTGCAAGTTCCAACAGTGTTTTTTTGTTTTCCCTCCCAAAGATGATGAATTTTGCATGTGCTTGTTCACGAGTCTGCTTTCAAATATATTTTTTTTGTTGCCCAAAACAATGGCAGCTCTTATCAGTTATCTACTTCATGCGCACGCATTCCTTTACTGCGTGAAACCCACTGACTTTTTTCACTTTTATTTAAAAAATAATTGATTCAATTTAGCAGTTATTGTTGACTTTTATTAGACAAGTGAGACTTAGTAACGACTATATTTTCAATTTTAATTTGATTTTAATTGATACCAAACGGGCCCATAATTTTGACTTGTTTCATTATCATTTTTTTTTTCAAAATGCATCTTTCTCTCTGTTCATTTCAATAATATTACATACAATCCAAAAAAATTTCATTCATCATCAATCATATATTCTCCATCAATCTACTATTTCAAAATGCATTCTACACAAAAAAAAAAATGAGCTCAAACAGACCTAAATTGATGGAAGATGTCCAAATGATGTAATTGTTACCATTTCAATATTTTTGGACATTAGTCGCTAATATTCCATAAAATAATATTACATATAAATCGAAAAAAAAAATTCATCATATAATTTCCAAAAAATATTATTTTAAAAATTATAATTCCTACGCAATGGGGCCATACGGGAGCTAAATATTTATTATCTGTTTTTCAACAAATATTGAAAATTGTGTCGATCACATGCTTTCGCAAGACAGTGAAAGTGCGACTTAATTGTTACGTCCTCTCAAATCATACTGTTAAGCGTGTCTGGTCCAACTTAATCTTTTTCTCTAATTTCTAGAAACAATCCATGCACTTTTGATTGCTAAAGATCTTCTCCTGGATCGCACCTTTCACGCCTCTCACAATTAATTAATCTTATAAACTTTTTGAAGGGTGCAACTTTAAAATTACACATTCTTACGATAAATTATTTTATACATAAATTTAGAATCTTTATCAACTTTCTACCATATATTCAAAAAATCACCATCCCAAAACTTAATTTTTTCAGAAAAACTCATTTTAATGACTATCAAACAGGGACTGATTGTCGAATTTTTCCCTCGTTTTTCCACTTGTTCGGTTTTGATACTAGAACATTTGAACTTCATATGTCATGTTTTATTTTTAAAAAATAATTATTGGAATTTCGATAATAAAATATCAGTTGCTTTTTAATTTAATCCACGTGATATTTGAATTTATATTCTTGCATTAAGACAATTTTCACAAATATCTAATAATTTTACTTTTGATGAAAATGATATGGGTATAGAGGAGCAGAGAATCCAGTGCGATCAGCTTTTGAGATATGGCTGTGGTCCCGAGGCCTTTTACACTTTTCGAGTTTTGATTGAATATTGAAAAGATTAAAAGAGTAAAATTACACTTTGGTCCTTAAGGAAAAATAAGCAAATCCTCTCACAAATCTCTCTTAGGCCCCCTAAAATTTAAATTTCTCAATCATACATTTCAATATTTCATCGACATTTATCAAGATTTATCGAAAAGATTAATTTATCTATACTAAGTAGAGGTTAAATTTCATTAATGTTTCACATGACCCACATGGAAGTACATGTTTCGCTCTAAACTTTGTAACGTCAACACGTATATTCCAACTCGACAAAGTTATCGTAAAGTTATTCCCTTTTATATATAATAATAATAAAGAATTGATTGCGTAACTAATAAAATGTTAGAGACTAAGTGCATGTTTTCTTTACCATTTTCAAGCCGTTTTCTGTTTTCGATTTTTCAAAACAGTGAAAACGCGTTCTCTCTCCTATTTTCAAAAACGCGTTTTTGAAAATAAGATAAAAATTTTCAAAAAGTGTTTTCGGTGTTTTCAAAACAATTTTTCAAAATGTCAAAAAGAATACATTTTCAACATTTTCAATATAAATACTCAAATCACAAAACATAAAAATAAACCACAAAGAGAAAAATCCCTAACTCATTCCTATTTTCAAGATTGAGTGATTGTGGTGTTTGGAGTTTCATTGTGATTTCTTTATAACGAGATAAGCAAAAAGCGTAAATAATGAGTATATAACATTCGTAGATATATTGTTAAAATTAATTACTAATATTTCCCATAGATTCTCTATTTCAATTTTCACGAAAATAATATTGTTTTAATTTGAAGAGAGATGAAATATTGCACTATAATTTTTGGCGAGTGGTAGAAAGAAAATTCTTCTAGTGCGTGAAAAGTGCCATTTGATCTGGTCCCATAGAAGATAATCTTACGTACCATATTTTCTGTTCATGTGCACGCGCATCTTACAATAGAAAAGGACCACATTATAACATAATCATTGAAAACATTTAACATAGTATTAAAAGATTTTGCAAAATATCTCGGTGTTTGAATATTTATGTCAGTCAGGTATGATCGACGGTCATTATTGGCTTCTTATTTCAATACAAGATCTCAGCCGTCGACAATAGTGATCTTACAAGATTTTATGAAGATCTTCTACTATTAGTGCCCAAACACCAAATGTCAAAAAGAAAAGTAAAAGATTGATTGAACGGTGATTATGTTGACATATTTTCTCACACACAAATCCAACCCTTGTATAAAAAAATTCTCAATCCTAATTTTTTATTCAAAACAAAAAAAGTCCACGAAATCAACCGAATTACCTTATGTCTAATTCAAGAACTTGTTTGACCTCATTTTTTTTTTTAAAAAATACATTTTTTACTCTCTTCTTTTTAATCATACAATTTTCAATAAAATAATATTACACGCAACTCCACCAAAATGTGGCTCAAACAGCCCTAATTATTTTCAATTGTAGCTGTAAATTATAAAATCTAGGAACTAAAATTATGTCATAATTACCCAGTTCAGACAGTCAAATTATCGGACAAATAGTTATTAAGACGGCTCATGTAGACATATTATAATAGTTTTCTAATTGATTTACTCAATTGCGAAAAATTTAAAAGTATGAACACCAGATATAACTTGATAAATCTCTAAGAGAAACATCTACGGGCCCCATGTCAAGGGGTAAAACAATCAACTATCAAATAATAAAAAATACATTAGTCTCAATTTTGTAATTTCGCAACATTATCTTACCTAAAATTCATCAATTAAACACAATAAGGATATTGTATAAACATATTATATTTATTTGACATGGTAAACAATTAAGTTAAGGAAAGTTTTAATATGTTAAATCAATCTTTCATTAACTTTAATTATTTGGCCAATCAAATAATATCTGAGATGAGAAAAATAATTCTGTATAAGCTGCAATATGAAAACTAAAGATTCCATCCTATTTTCGGCATCGAAATCCTAAAATTCGGAGCCACGGAGATGTAGAGTATCTGTATGCTTTTTAAGATGTTCTCGTGTGGTTTTTTCAATGCGTGGCCTGGTTGCAAATTCAAAACAACCTCATATCGCGTTGTAAAATTATAATTTGGCACAATGCCACGTTTCCATATTCCTTCCCCGCGTCAAAACTCCCCTACCCAACTTACACACGCATATTGTAGAGTTCTAGAATTTTCTACAATTTTTTAGAAAATTTTCAATGATTTTTAGAAAAATTATATTTGGCAATAATTTTTCATTTATTAAATAAATTATACACAATGAAAAACGAACAGTAAGGTAATAAATGTGTCAATATACATTCATTATAACTAAATAGTTGACAAAATAATTAATAATAATATGGTTCAAGTAATTAATAAATTAAATATATATATATTAAGAAACGAAAAGTAGGGTATTATTAAAATAATTGAATTTTAATTAGGATATAATCGTCAAAAAAATGATTTTCACTTAATGTAATATTTGATATATTATAGATATAAATGTTTAGGTAGATGAATATTGGTTGCTACATACATGTGGATGAATATTTTCTTGTTTTTAATATTATAGATGGATTTTTTATTTTTTTATTTTTTAAGATTGTTATTACATTTTGAGATTTTTTTCAATCGATGATTTTAATGTATTAAATCGGTGTACATGGACAGAATTATTTAGGGTTTTATCAATTGAATTTAGGGTTCGTTTGATTGAAAATGTGGAATTTGGGTGGAAAGAAAATGAATTGCCTAAAATTTGTTTTATTGAGAATTATAATTAATTGTATTTGATTGGTATAACTTTCCACCTAAAAATGTTGAAAGTTTGATGTCCGTTTGATTTCGTTTTTTATGAAAATTGTCCATTAAAATGATTTTTTTTTTTAACCATTGAGTTTAGAATTTGTTCCAATTGACAAAAAATAAAAAAATAAAAAAAATTATCATATCGAATATCATTCGTTTGGCTTTGTTTTACATGAAAATAGTCAATAAAAGTGATAATTTTTTTTTACCATTGTGTCTAAAAAATTTTTCAATTGCCAAAAAAAAAAGCAGAAAAACTAAAAACCACCAAAACCATGGGAAAACAAATTCAATGAAAAAGTGGAAAAGGTGTCACGTGACTATGGAAGTTGGAAAATGAATTGCCTAGAAAATTTTGGCTATCAAACAGTCAAAAAGGTAGAAAATGGAAAATAATCTCCAATTTCCATGAAAAATTATACACATCAAATGGGGCCTTAGTTACTTTTTGTACAGAAAAAAATATTGATAATGTATTTGTGAAAACGGGTCACAATCATAAAACTAGTGTTACATAATTCGCATATGTCCGCTTATACTTGACGCGTTTTCGAAAAGCCCCGTATATGAGATATGCACGTGATGATACTATCACCCATTTTGTATTACTTATTTTAGAACCTTGTATAAAAAAAAGTTACATTCAACGCTTTATAGGTCACATATAGTTACAGTGAACACATGTCTGATCAGAAATAATCACGGTTAATATAGATCTGATCACATACAGTCACAACTAACATAAACCTAGCCATGAACAACAACAATTCATACAGACCTAATCACAAACAATAACAGTTATACATACCGATCACAAACAACAACGATTAATATAGACATGATCACAAACAATCACTGTTAGCACGAAAATCCTCACAAATAGCACAAGAAACATTTAGTAGGTCACAATCTTGAAGACTTTCGAAATATAGACTCCTATTAAAAACTTATGACCTGATCACAAACAGACTCTTCTTAAAAAGTTATGAACATGTTAACACATGTGGCCATGCCTATTTACAAATTGTCACTGCTAACATAAGTATGGCCACATATAGTCACAATTAACATAAATCTGGTCACAAACAGTAATTATTAATATGATCTTGGTCACAAAACAATTACTGTTGACACATACCCGTTCACAAATAGCACATAAATGGAATATACTTGATAGATGTTATCTCAAAATTGACAGGAATGAAAGAGGAATAACTTGATTTTGAAATGTGGAGATCCAGACAGTCTAGATGTTCTGGCAATTCTAATTGATTGAATCTCAAAATCAACGACAACATTGTGTCTTGATTAGTGGAAACATGCTGTTGATGAAGTAGAATAATCAATTTATAGCCAATTTATACAATAAATTGTTGGAGATTTTTTGTAATGAAATGATGAATCGTCTTTAGATAGAAAAAGCAAGGGGTAGGGATAAATGTAAGGTGAGAGAGGATATATGTGAGGTGCGAGGGTTTCTTATAAAAAAATGAAAAAAAACCTATATTTTAAGATGAAGACAATGATTACTAATTATCCTTATTTTAAGTTACAAAATATATCTTAGTCTTACATTTATATTAAATTAAGGCGTGATTTTGAAATTTTTCTCCAAATTTAGCCCCTACTCAGTACACATTTTTTTAAAATTCATTTTCAACCACACATTTTTCAATAAAAAAATATCTTCCACACATCAGTAATTTTTTCTTATTTTTTAACTACATATTTACCATCATATCACTATTTGAAATACATTATTTTCTCAATAATATCCATCAAATACACCCTTAGTAATTGTGGAATGATATTCTTCATGTCTAGCAGTTATGTATTCTTTTTCTAAAAATTTTGATTCTTTAAATTTAAAAATACTCTCTATAATACATAAGACGCTCTTTATAAATAAAAAATCTCTTGAAAATGCGTTATATATTTCTCCATTATATTTAACAAAAAGTCCAAATTGTCAATTATTATAATCATATGTATATAATACTATTACAGATGCTAAGTTAAATATCTCTTTAACCACAATAAATTGTATAAATATATATTCAACTAATTTAACTACAGTTTTCTAAAATATACAAAAAAATTCTGAAGGCCATCAACCTACTCCACAATCACTCTATAATGAACACAAGTTGTTCATCCAATGCGGTTCTACCAAAGTAATAGAAGGTGAAAAAAAATGGTCATTTCTAAGTAATTATCTCGATCAATGTAACTGCAGCAAAGACGAGAAAGAGAGTGCCACCAATGTAAGCAATAACCTGTTCAAGAAACAATTGTTTTGACTTTTTATCAGAACATGTAAAATGCGTAGACCAGTGAATATTTGATAATCAGTTTACATGAGAAATTGAGAATTAACGGTGTGATAGATTCTCAAGCGCAGTCGTTATGTATGAAAATGGGACGAGCAGCAGAAATCAAACACTTCACATCTAAGGATATGTTAAGATGAGTGTTTACTTTTGTCTTCTGGGGCATACATGCGACTGTTCGACTGTTAAATAATGACCACCAAGCCACATGATTCAGAGGACAAAGTTTCCAAGATGAGGGATACTAATGTGCAAAATGCAATCAAGAAAATGCCATTGTGCAAGGTCGCAATCAATTGACAGAATATTGTGTTGACAGGGTGAATACTGGTTCATCTACGTGTTTACCATTTTGATTGATTAATAAAGACAGTAAGCTAACCTTCTCGGATAAGTATGTCCCCAGAAAAGAACCTCCTAGAACAGCGAGCTGCAGATATAAATTGGTATTAATCAGCAAAATATGCATATAAGGCCATGTGTGAAGAGTTGAAATTTATGGAAAACTACCAAGTACTAGAGATTCCAGAGCTAGATCTGTATTAAGCGCGTTTTATTGCAGAACTGCTTAGAATTATTTTTGTGAGTTGCCATTAATTACGGTCCTATGGAAATATTGACGGGCTACAGCTGACAGTTTAAATTTGAAACTTGAATTTACCAATGTTGCAGCTCCGTGACCAGCTAATGCACCTGCAATGACTCCAAGAGGCGACGAGGCAGCAGCAAGGGCTGCAAGAGAGCATATCACATTAATGCTGGTCGATAAAGAATGCAACTTGCGTGGTCTAAAACAAGTCGCATATGTGTTCTGTCCACATAAAAACACGGATACTTTGAAAATAATTCAGAAGTTCAATGGTATACGCCTCGTGTTCAGAATGATCAAGTCCTGTTTTTTAGATGGTAGATTGTACGATTCCTAATAGTGTAATATTCTAATCTAGAAGAGTTTTTCTTCTGAAATGACAAGCAACCAAGATTTATTGCATCGCAAATGAGTCTGATATATAATGTTGTGACTGTAAAAATACAAGCAGCATCCATTTTTGTTCTTGACATGCAAACTTCGATTGAAAGATTATAGACTTCTTAACTAGTTGATGCACAAAACTGAGAAATTCTAAAAAATTAATCTTCTGGTTACTGAATTTAGATACTATGTAACAGAGTTTTCAACTCACCAATTGTCGAGAAAAATGATTTATCACCCCATTCGGCAACAAAAACTAGCAGGAAAGTGCTGAAGACTGTGTTTGCAGCAGCCAAAATACCCGCACCAGATCCGGAAAGTTCTGAAACTGCCAGCTCTGCCTGGGATGTAAAGCAAACATTTCTAAAGTTAGAAATGTGAGCTTCTCAAACAAAACAATTGTGGCATCTTTAGTGAGATAGATTAAATAGTACTCGTTGGTATTAAACAAATAAACATAGTTAACAAACATTGTTAGTATGATCTAATACTGCATACCAAACATGCACTTGAAGCACGAAGGGTTCGGGAGTGGGGGGGATGAAGCACTAAAGAACCATTTGCATACTTGGTCTTCTAAATACGACATGTAGTATAAATATTGAACATATCAGCCTAGATAATCTACTTGCTTCTAATTAATGCATTTTATGCTCCATTACAATATATGATGCCTTTCAAAAATTCAACCCTTAAACATTGTGAAGACACGACAAATCCTCTGCAAATTCTCATGAATATTCAACAATTCAGTAAATTATTAGTGCTTGAAAAGTTGGATGAACTCTGAGTGATAATTCGTTTACCAAAGAAAGGAGAAAGAAAGATTATAAGTTTAATTCCATACTTCGATATGTATATAATGGATTAATTTAACACTGAAACTCTGATAAAGATGCAGGAATGTGACCGGAAATCTTTATTTGTGATGAAATTAAATTAATCTCTTTTGCATATATGCAAAAAAATATTAAACGTAAAAGTTCTACTTGGATCATAACCATAGGACACCGTGCAACTTGGAGTGCAATTTGCTAATTCATGTAACATCTTGAACATGTAAAAACATAGCATCAGGATTGATTTTGGCTGAAGTCTCAACTAGATCTTATCATTAATTAGCAGAAGATTCACCTCCTTTTGTTCTTCTTCTGCTTTTAGGCCATCGCCGGAGGAGGCTTCAAGCAAGGATGAAATACCAAAATATACCTGTGATCCGTCAAAATATCCATGCATGTGAGTAAATTTCAACAAAATTAAGGTTTTTTTTTTCCTGTTCTTGAGGTCATGTAAAAATGTCAAATAGTCCATGAAGTTTTGGTCTGTTCTTTTCTAGCAAAGGTTTCAAATCCCAGGATTACCAGAAGACAAACTGCAGCAAGATCATCAATGGGCAAATCAACATCACCAAACCTGCATTCAGAAACCATGAAAAGTTGAAGTCTGATATGCGCATTTACATCAAGGCTTGTGAAGGAAATATTTCAAAAGAATAAATAAAAAAAATAAAGGATTCTGCTGGTGATTTACATAAGCAAAGGGAATTAGTTATTCATTAACAGCCGCCTCACATAAAGATTATGACAGAAAAAGCAAGGTATAATAATTCATTTAATTCCAGAAGTCATACAGGTGTAGACATGCTGGTATAAAAAAAATTATTACTGAACAGGTCAAAAAATATACCACTTCTTAGGATACAGGATACAGAACATAATTTTATAGTTTTTTACTTCCATGGACCTTATGTCCCACAAATATTCAGTTTAATCTTTTAGCCCTTTTTTCTATTCATCGGAGTGAAGAAAAGTGTAAAATTGAAGCATCTGATATGTAGTTTTAGCAATATTGTATATAGTTCCCTTTACTTCCAGAATGTCATATTCCAAATAGTCCTAGCAGAAGAAATTACATTACTGAAGTTTTTACTGGTTTGCTGAGGTAATAATAATGCAGAAAACAAAAATCAGGTACCAATGTGATATATATATATATATATATAATATAGAGATGGTTAACCTGAACGGGAGGATACCATCAACAAAGTGAAAAGTTCGTCCAAGAAAAACAGATATTATAGTCATTACCCTGTTCATGATACAAGAAGCCAACTGTGAATACAAAGGAATAGACGTTATTGCAATTTCAAGACATGTACAAAATATAATCCATGCTGAAGATAAATAAGAAATTTATCATGGTATAGAAGTAGTTTGATTGTTTTTGAAGATTGAATATGGTGATTTTTAATATTCAAAGAATATCCAAGATTTCTGAATAGTCCTCAAGTCTGTCCAAACAAGAAACATAGGCTCCTTTATAATACGATTGCAGAACTTCAAAGGTCTATCTGTTATGCATTGCACCATAAAAGTAGCAATTTATAAGGCTTGACTAGCAATCCGCATGGGAACTTGGTTAATCTTGGCTAAAATCTCCATAATCATTTCCAGGTAATTTTTAAAGGTAAGAAATATTCGGTTCCCATATTTTATAAATATATGACAACATTATATTGCCAACAGAAGGAATTTGTGTTTAACCACTTCATGTAGAAGCTTAATCTCTTAGAGAGGAGACAAATATCTATTGAAATTGTCTTCAACACTCCCCTCGTGTGTAATCAGATTTATAATTTAATCAGGGCATGATATGTTTACGATTTTCATAAATGAGTGGCACAAAAACTGAATTCAGGACCTGTTTTTGTTTTAATACCATATTGAACCACCTCATATGAAGACTTGAGCTATTAGAGAGGGACAAATTTATTTAATTAAGTTTTACCTTCTAAGATTTTCATTCATGGCAATCAACTTTTGAGATGTTCACTTTTAGATGGCTCTCACTATATTACAGGGTAAATACAAAGACCTTCCTGGTGACCAAGCCTACACAAAATAACTTACGCAAGGGCTCCAAAAGTCCCAAGAAAGACGACAGCAGCCGAGTTTCTAGCAGCTAAAAGTGCCTGATCAGGACAACAAAAATCCAACTGTTACCTTACTAGAGAGTAGGTTAGCAAAGACATAATAACATAGAATACACATGGCAGGAAATATTTTGAGTAGAGGAAAGTAATCTTTTTAATCATTTATCCATTTTTGCCAGAACCTGAGTGGAGAAAGAAAGGGTAGATTGCATCCTTATCAAGTAAGAGGAAATATCACTAGGTAATTTGTCGTTGTATTATATACACGGATAGAATTTCGTTGATCTGCAAAATTATTGCATTTGAAAATGAGGCCTGCAGAATTTTTCCATGACCAAGATGCATAGAGACTAACATTTGTACAAGTATATAATCAATATATTAAGTATGAGAGAACTTCATGAACCCTCAAACTGGATGTTACTAATCTTACAGCGATAAAGAAGGTTTTATCCCCAAGTTCAGAAAAAAATATCAGCAATAATGCCTGAGTCAGTATTCTCGCAAGAAGGGTGAGGAAAATAATGGGGGAAGGAGGTAACATGCACAACAACAATTTCATTGGAATGTAATTTCTAAAAACATAATCGGCACCACGTTTATCTATAAAAACGACAAGAAGTTCTAATATTTGATTTTAAAAACCAAATAAAACCCAAAAAAAATTCCATTCTATGGCCGAAACGTCCTTAGTAGGAGAAAAGTCTTGTATCATGAAATTAGTCAGATAACCACGCAATTGGTCAGGTAAATTATCATGAACCTCTTTGAAGAGAGATCATCTCTGTTCAGAACCCAAAACCCCCAGGAAACCATTTTGGCTTCTCCATAATTTCTAACTGAAAGGGTGTCTTTGTCATTTATAAGCAAGATAACCTTTGGACTACACATACAAAAATCAAGCATCAGACTTTCCAGATTCAGAATAATAAATTATAATAACGATAAAAGAAATAGACACTAAACTCAGATATGTAGAGGTTGCAGTGAGTATATATAAACACCTCCAGAAAATAACCACCACAGGCTTTAAGAAAATATATAAAAACAACAAAATAGAGAAAGTGGTATTTCACTAAAGAAAATAATGCAATGGCACTATGAAAATCATAGAGGAAATCGAGTGAATTATTGAGTCAGAATAACCGAAGTTTCCATATATTTTCAGAGCTTGGTTAAGAAAATTGCACCTAGAGCAACAGAGATTTCATGCACGATAATAGTAGAAGTTACAGGGAGATTTCCTAACTGAAGCAAAACCTGTGCTAATATCCCCGAGATCCCCTAAATATGGAATTGATTGCAGTCTGCTACCGATATCTGAACCTGCAATTGCTTGTCGAGTGCTTTGCAGAGTTATAAATCCGCACATCAGCATAAATTTCAAATGACCAAGTGATGGAGAATTAAGAAATAAGAAATCCAAGGAATTTGGGCTTTTCTTCATTGAATTATTTGATGAAGCTAACTTTCTTGTAATATTGCAGCCCACTCCAGTACGAGATAACAGGGTAAGGCTCTTGCACTTTCTGCTTTTAAGTTCCTATGCCACAAGTTAGCATTTCATTGAACTTGCAATGCAGGTTAAAAGGTCGAAATATAAAATTAAACAGCTTTTGGCAATAATATATTTAATCCACAAAGATTGATAAATGGAAAGAAACAAAAATGGAGATAGTATTTGTTATAAGAAGCTTTGATCAAAGACATCATGTATATGTTAAATCATCTCATGTTAAAGCTTGTTACAGAGAAGTGAATTTTATATCTTCATATTTATATCTTCAACACGTCTCCACACATGGATACTTAAGCGTTTTTTAACTTGAGGTGAAACACATTAAATTTCACAAATGGATAACACTGAGACTCAAACCTCAAAAACATGAACTCATGTGATATCGTCTTAAATCACCCAATCCAAAAACTTAAGTTATTAGAGCAGATAAGCTTCTTTATTTATATTTATATCTTCAACAATATATAATCATTATTGAAACCACTTCATCTGGGAACTTAAACTGTTGTTGTAGAAAGCACAAACTTATTTATTTAATCGCCTTAACTATTTTTTAATCTAATGTTTGAGACATGTACATTGGCAGCTAGAAAGAACATATAACCTCTACCTACTCTATGTTGTGTTTAACAACCTTATTTAAAAGTTTATCGACTTCATCAAGGATAGGACACTGCAAAATGGTGCGTGAGTGCATGGTGGTACAACTTTTCTAGCGCATGAAGGTTTAATCTCAACCTGCTCTGATGCAATGACAGTAGGAGATGGGAACCGAGAACCACAAGAGGATTTTCCCGCAAAAATCTTCCCTACGAACAAGCAAAATATTTAGCTACATCTTATTCAGAAAGGTATCACACAAGCTACAATTTGTCATATATGTTTAATTCATCTCACTGGTGAAGGGAATGGGGGATTGTTTACCAATCAGAATTTCTAAGGAATATTATGTTTTCTAGTTATTAGATTTTTTTTAAATATCGCAAATCTCAAAGGTACTCCGTACATGATGACTACTTGATATTTTTTCTAAGTACACTCTTTCCACATTAAAAAAATTGGCGATCATTAAACTTTGAGTAAAAATTTCCATGTTAATCGCTAAACTTCACTTTGTTCCAAATTGATCGTTGAGCTCAAACTTTGGAACAATTGGATCAACGAACTCAAAATATTTGTTACAATTTAGTCATTCCATTCAGGAATGAAAGTTTGGCTTATGGAAAAACTGACGGGCAGTTCAGTTGGTTTGTCTATCAAAATAACTATATAGATGGCGTGATCAAATTGTAACAAAGTTAAATTCTAATTATGAAAAGCAAATGTACTTGATTTTTTGCAATTTGAAAGCCCGGACTGTGAATCATCATAAGAATAGAAATTCGAAAAAATCCAAATCTTGTCAAACCCACAAAAGAGATTGGGTACCACCTCAATCAATCCCAGTTCAGACCCAGTTAGAATTCCACAGAAGTTGAAAAGAGAGAGAGATCACTACTACAGCACTAAGAAAATGCAAATGCAACCCATTTACTCAAAAAATATCAGACAAATATTAGGAAATTCCTGTATCAAACCAATTCTAAAGTAACGTTTAAAGCGAAAATCTATGCTACAATACAGAGGCACCAATGTAACAATTTTGTATAGCAAGAAAAGGACTGTAATAAAATTACTTGAAAAGTTGGAGTGGGTTGTGAAGAAGAAAGAGAGACGGGGATTTTTTCTCTGCTCCACAAAAGAACAACAAGGAAATGCAGTGAAGCGAACCCCTGGCAGAGTAACCATTTTAACGAAGGGATCCGCTCGCTGCAGAATTCAGTTTTTGGGAGATGAAGGGATAGGAGAAAGAATTGTAAGGCGCCAAGAGAAACCATTGAATAGTGGCAGTTTAGATAACATGAGAGTGGAATAGTGCACATTGATACGTGTGGTGCGAGAGCAGCCTAGGTGGATGGTGATTAGAGATATGTGGGCCAGCCAGAAATTGCACTTTTATTAGTCCCAAAAAGACTTCAAAATGGAGTTTCGTAGCTAGAGAGAGAGATTATGCCACTTTGATAGAAAGTGGTTGACAGGTAAAATGACATAATATTAGTTGATAAAATTTGATTGGATGAAAAAGTTTATCGTGTTCAAAACAATTTAATGATGAAGTATGTGTGATATTATGTTAACAATTATCTCAAAGATTATGTTGCTGTAACATGATTAAAAAAAAAATATATATATATATAGAAGTTGTACACGAGTTCAGTATTGATTTCACGATAAATGTGTACTTATTTCTAACCCTAGTGGTAGGTAATTAAATACGTAAATTGTTTGATTGGTTGGTTCTAAGTAAAAACTATGGAATTAAGTAATAAAATTGTTCGAACAAGACTTTGACTTCTTCAATACTTCTTCTATATATAAAAAGAGCATATGAAACGAAATTTCTTGTTTTAATAGAAAAACTAACGGAACTTTTTGTTTTTAACAGAATTTTTTTTCGGGAACAATACATAAGTCCTA
>CAIGRS010303426.1:0-13076 GCA_903798395.1 Fraxinus floribunda
CCCCATCACATTTATTGGCATTTCTCCCACAAGACTCAATTCCTTAATTTGCCCCTTTGAACTAATTAACTAGTAACTACTTGAACTAAAAATGGAATTAATCTCTTGCATTGGTTGTAACCCTGCTGATTATCTCCGTATTCCTTTATTTGGGTTCTATCATTACCATTACATCGGTAGTTATTCATATCTTTGGCCTCAAATTGAATTAAGTAATGATACTGATCAATTAGTTGTGGAGAGTTTCTGCTGTATTAAGCCCCTATTTGGTACATATTAAAATTTTCATTTTCATTCTTCTACTCATTTTCAACTACACATTTTTCAATAAAATAATATTTTCCCTCATATCAATAACTTTTCGTTCTTTTTCAACTACACATTCTCCATCAATTTACTATTTCAAAATACATTTTTCCAAAATAATGTGGATCAAAGATGCTTTTTTAACTCTACCAAACACAATTCTAACAATTCAGTGCATAGAAAAATCGTACTTCTCTTTGTTTCCTGTTTTCTTTTGATGCATCAGAAAACAAAGAAAATATACGTTATCTCAAGATAACTTTGAACTACTTTCAAAACTAAAAGACAAGTTGAAGATTGGTAATGCTCTAACTCTCAATGAAGCATGTCAGACCAGGTGTGGATTAGAGAGTGCCATAACTTTTGGACCACCATATACAAAATATGTTCAGCAAAATGGAAGCATTCTAATCAATAAACAGAAGCCCTACTGAAAAACAAATTTTTCTGCATCTAAATTATCTGTCTTTTTCTGTCAAAAGTTAGGGATAAGCTGTAGCAAATCAATATCCCAGCTCATCATCCGAAACAATTGGTATTTTAAATGGTTATGACACACCCAATCACTTTAAGGATGACAAATGGGATACGTTCTGCATGCACTGTTCTTGGCCACCCCCACTAAAAACAGGAATAGGTGAGAGGGTGGCACACCTAAATCGGCTACCACTATATATGTTCGTATGTTTAATGCATATTTTAATCATTACAAAATACCCTATAGGATAATAGGCTTATTATGCTTAGCTTCTTACTTTCAGTGAGATTTCAGTAAATGGCACTCAAAGATTTACACATAAAAACAATGGAAATAAGCACATGGGGACAAGACAGCATAAGACCCACTAACAAGGTGAAGAAGGCACAGAGAAAGATGACAAGATGGAGAGACATGGCAAAGTTAGGGTAAGATTTTAGTAACTAGGAGGGGAGGGAAACTGGGTACTGATAGACCTGTTCTGGCCCTGTTTCTATTATTTATCCTCAACCAACAATCAACATCCTTATGAAACTTTATACCATTTATGGACTGCCTTTTTGTTACTCGGCACAACAATTATGTAGCACAGCCAAGTTTCCTTGCAACAGCTGTTTCAAGAAAAATCTCCAATATCAAGGTTGAGATATCCAGGACAGAGGAAAATATGTCTAGTGGTAAATGTACTTATGCAATGACTATTGACAGAAGCATAGCTCATCTATTAGTCTTTCCAGCTGGTGTGCTTAAATTTACATTGCTGCAAAGTTATATAACCCTAGAAAAGGGAGCCAATTTTGCTGAATAATCTTCTAGTGTGTATTGCCTTACATTTATAAGATATTGTAAATATATACATGGAAAGTAATTAGGAATTCAATCCCAGATTCTATTATGTGAGTAGGCTACACAAGGAAACTCATAAATTAAGCCTCTAATAAAGGGAAACAATATGAACATGTAGGTGTTACAACAAGCAAGTAGATCTTAGATAGTCTACCAAAGTTCAACCCCGCCATTCCACCCTCAATAAAACATCAATGGTATCCAAAGATTGGTTTTCTGAATAGTCAGAAGCCATATTCAAACACGGAGATAAATGTGTATATGAAATCTAGAAATCAAACTTGCATTATCAATTCAAATGATTCTTTTTAAGTACAATCTAGAGATATATGCCCATGGAGTCAACCCTCCATGGCAACAAACTGGGGTAACACAATCAAATGATGGTAGGTTTCATCGATTACAACGAATGGACTATGACAAAGTGAGTGGTGATAAAAACTGATCTCCATCAGTTTTCTATGTTGCAAGCAAATTTACTTCACATCCCGAAAGAATCGTATTGAAACTAAATGCTGGTAATCAATAGTACTTTGACATCATATCACCTCTGAATGTCGAGTTATCTTTGTTAGACAACAGATGAGCAAATGTGACCAAAAAAATCCTTGCATCCATAAATTAATTTAGAAGGAAAAGGACAAAAATAGTAAAAAATACCAAAGAGTTAACATCAATTATCTGAAAATGGAGGATCCCTGTCATATGCACCATAAAGCTGAGTCCAAGTCCATTTTTTTTCACAAGGAATTTAAAATCAGGCGATCCATAAAGGTATAGACCACCATTTACATGTATAGACGGAGAGCGAAAAACATATCAACCAAAGAAGATCAAGATTTTGAATACATAATTACTGGACTATAAATTTCAATGGGAAAGCACGATAGATGAAGCCTCAAGGACTTGAGCGCCGATTCAATCGATTACATAGAAAACCAACCTTAAATTCTACAAACCATAACTCATTATATCTAGCAAAAAGAAACCAAATATTACCTTGAAAAGGGAAAAATCCGATCTGAAGCTAAGATTAAGTGAATAAAAGATAGCTTGAAATCTGGGTCGGGGTGTTTCTTAATTTTCAAGATTTTGTGATGAGATCTGTGGGCGAAAAAAATAACCCAGGTAGAACTGGAAATGCGCGTATAAAAGAATATATGTAGGAGACGGCAAAGATAAATAGCCGCGTTGATTGCGTTCATGTATGGCAATTGGCAAGGGCTAAAGGACCCAAAAGACTATTCAAGAATTCGGTGCTCTTTATACTATATTGTCAGGTACAGAATCACTTTATACATGATGGAGAGGGTTTACCTGAACAATTATGCCTCTTGTACAGTGCAACGACAGCTCTTTTCACGCCATATGTTTTTGTTACATAGAAAACGCTACCTGTGAGTGCTCGTGGGGTAAATCTTGCTTTAGTAACCCGTAAACCACACATGAGAGATAAATCGCACTAAGTAAGCCCTGTGCGACGAGCTCGATCGAGAAAGTGTTGACAGAAAATTCGAACTCGTGACATTCGATATCCACGCTAACCTACTCCACCAATTCGATCACCCCCGAAGGGGTACATAGAAATTCTATATTAATTGGAACAAGTATTGTTAAAATGAAAGTATAAATTGTATGAACTCACGTGATATTAAAGAAGCGATTAAACTTGATGTATTGTAGCATAATTATTACCAATATAAAAAGTTTTGGGTAATATTTTTGGGAGCCATCATATTGTGTATTGTTATTTGTACATAATGATATAAATAATAACAACACGAAAAGAGAAAAAATAAATGAAAAGAAAAGAAAAAAGTTTAGTTACTATAATAGTTGTGCTACATGTATATAATGATTTATATATAAATGATGTTGTGAGATAATATTGGATCAGAATTTCTTCAATTAAATAAAAAAATATTTCTATCTTTTTGACATCTTATCCGTATGTAAAAGCCTTTATATACACAATATGTACATCATTATGTACAAATGACATTACTCTCATATTTATATATTCATCACACTCGAAATTTATCTCTATTTAATATTTAAAAATTTTAAAAAATTACTATATTCATCGATATTACATTCCAACATTATCCTTATTAAATTCATTCAATTAAACATTACACCACACCAATTTTATATATTTATCCCACTCTAAAATATATCTATCTCTAATTGTGTAAATGCTCACTCGTGTGTGTACTGGTAATTTAACAACTGATTTATACCTTATAGAATGAACCAAGAAAAATGAGTATCTATATCGAGAAGAGGCCATAAATACTCTTATTACATGCGTAAAAAATTTAGAGTACTAGATTGCTTATATTGTTACTGTAGACGATATTGTCCGTGAAGAAAGGCTCTCTTATTCGGGAAAATCCCTTGCTAGAGCCATTTTTCTGAATGGTCGCGCTCCTCGTCCAAAATAAAAAGACCAGACTTAAAAACAGACTGACGTGGAAATTTCGGATTAAAACAAACGACAAAGAAAATACAAAACGAAAGAAAATAAATCAAATTAAAAAGGTGGAATATCTCTCCTGAACCCAACCCAACAAATCGACCCCAAAGAAAATCTAAACCGTAATATGTGCTCACAGCCAGAAAATCCCTTCCAATCAGCGCTCTTCGTCGTTCCTCATCGGCGCTCGAAGCACGCACCATCTCCGACCGTTGCAGTTTCAAAGTAGAGTTTCGCCGCACGGTTTCAAAGCACGCACCGTGCTTATGACCGAAGTTTCGTCGAACTGCGCCTAAAAGGTGTTAACTTAAATTCCGACCGCATTCAAAGTTCTCTGACCGCACCGCGCCATAAAAAGTCTCAGTTTTCGATTCAAACTAATAGATTCAAATTCTTCGTCGTCGGATGTATAGAGTTCTTTAACTCTATACATCATTGTTGTAATTTACAGGCAGAAGTGACTGATTTTGTTGGGGAAATCCAAGTTGCTAGTGATTTTGCTTAATTTAAAAAATTTACTATGCTTTTTGTTGAACGACTGTGTGGTTTTTTTTAGATAAAATCCAATTTTCAGCTTATTCTCGCTTAATGGTAGCATGGTCTAGTGGTGAAACAATTTTCAATTCTTTGTTATGACTAATTATAATTTATAAGGTTTTGCTTAATTTTAACAGTTTACTGTGCATTTTGTTGAACAACTGTGTAGTCTTTTAGATAACATCCAATTTTCCGCTTATTGTCGAACTATGGTAGCTTGGTTTAGACTTAATAACATAGTGAGCAGTGGACAAATTCGGTATCTAAAGTAACTTTTGTAAGTGCCTTGCAGTTATCTACATTTCTTTGCTTTATAACATAAGTTTGTTTATATAACTTTTTCATTTTCGTTTTCTTGTTGAGTTGTTCTGTCTGAGATTCCTATTTGGGCCAAAAACAAACACTCGGGGAGTCTTTTGGGGGCTCTATGGTTTTAATAGAGTTGAGGAGGGAGACAAATTTAGATGGAGATAGGAAATGCGACTTAATTGTGTGCTTCTTGTTATTGCTTCGTGCGGTGAATAGAGATAACTTAGTATTTAAATATGAAGTTAATAAAACTCAATTAACCATTGTTGTTGGTGGTCAATGTCCATCTTAGAATGACATGGAGGAACTCAGGAATATGTCACAATTGTAGAGCTAAAGATCACTTCTTTGACGATTGCAAAAAGAAACGCCATTGCACAGTATGTAAGGATGGCTTTTAGAAATGTTTCGTAGTGGAGAAGGATACTAAAAACAAAGGGAGATTATTCCTTTGCTGTAGTAAGAACTATGGGTTTTGGGAGTGGGTTGTTAAGGAAGAATCAGACGGTCCATATAGACGCAATAACGGAACTCGAGTGAACATGTGAAGAATGAAATAGTTGAAGAAATGTCGCGTACGTTCCAGTCTCGTGTTCGAATAAGTGCCGAAGAAGAGCTCCAGATTTCACTAAATGTCAATGTCCGGACTGAAAGAGTACGGTTGCAAGTGAATGCAAAAGGAAAGCAGGCAGCTTGATTAGTATATCGTGATCAAACGGGTTGTTTCAAATATGTTTGTATGTATAAGACTAATGTCGCAAAATGACCCATTGCAAATTTATTTTCTGTATGAACTCCTTGTCTATGGAAGTTTGTTATTTAGTGACTGTGTGATTCATTGTCTTTGATCTCATTTTAAATTTATTTTGCTATTTGCTATGGCTGATGAACATTTCTCCAACAGTGGTATTGCAATCTTCAAGCAGTAATTTAGCTTATTTGTCTTGTATGTTAAGGTTCAGGAAATTTGTTTAAGCATATTGTGATTTTAGCAGATTTCATCTATACATTTTCTGGCAGAGAGAGATTTATAGTTGAATGCTTTAGTTAAGAATACGTATGAACATATGAAATATTGAAATGGATAGTTTAATAACCTGGCAGCTCATGACAAAGTGCAACATTAACTGGCACAGAATAAAACCACAAACGAGTTGAACCAAATAAAGCACAACCTTTTTGGTTAAAGAAACCTTGAAAATTGTTCTGACCCATGTGCTTAAGTCTGCTTTCAAGGAGACCCAATTAACATATTTGTTGGAAAAGACTAACTAATTCCAATTAGAAGATACAACATGGCTATTTTCTTTTAGATTTGTCACCCGCACAACAAATTATTTCTACCTTATGCGGGATTGGAGATCAAAGCTCATTGTTACCTTTGCCAAAATACTCAACAATCACAGAAACTATCGGAAACATGCTCAATCTGTTTTCAGTTTGATATATGATAACACCAAGAGAATTATTCATCCAATGATATCGAATTCTTTAAAACTACTGAATGAAATTGAAGAAATCTTAAAGGCAACATCTCGATTAGCATAACAATAATCAGTAAAAAAAAAGTCGAAAAGAATGACATTTTGCCAAAGTAGCATCATAAGCTTCTTCGAACAAAAAAACCAAAGTCATATTGAAGGATGAAAATACTGGCAACACGTTGGCAGCTGATATAAACCAGTGACAATTTCATCTCCTTGGGATGAACCTGAAGCAACCCTGATGACATAAAAATAAGGTAAAGTAAAGCGACAGCAATGAGAAACAATTATATGCAGCCCTTTTCCCCTTCAATATATGAAATTCTCACCTTTTTCTCGGCTCCAGTCACAACCCTCTCCCAAAATTTATACCTTGAGAATCATACATAAAGTTCGCAGACGACGGTTGGATGAAATTTCTAGACGATAAAGATTGTGAGAGGGAGAATGGTGTTGGGAAGGAAAATTGTGAAATAGAGAATGGTGTTGGGATGGAATATTGTTGAGTTGGTTGAATGTTGATTCCTCTATTGACCATATTGCTACAGATTTTTTTCGGCCTCTTACTAGTCACAGATGTCGATCCGACCTGCATGGAATGAATGGTAATTCTGAGTTGTATTTTGAAAAATGGCTAAACAAGTAATAATCTAGACAACGAACCTTCGCTTTATTCGATGAAGTCTCCAATGGACTTTTTCTCCTGAGTTTCCTTGGCGATCCCTTTCTTCTAGTCCGTTTCGGATCCAAAACGTCGACACTCTTATTGTTTCCAAAATCATTATCTACATTGTGGAGTTGCGTAGTAGGTTGCGATACACAATTGCTTCATGTACTCGATTTCGTGGTTGTAAGCTCTTTACATTGAACCTTTATCCACTCCATTTTTACTCGTGAACGGATTTCATCATTAGCAGCAAGGTTTGCCATCTCCGCAAAACCATTAGACATCTCTTCATATCTCGATTGTGTCGGAGTACTATCTAAACCTACGTAGTTTATTGCAACCTTTGTGTGCGCTCAACGAACATATTGTTTCCATCGTCGCAATATGTACTTCTCTGGGACATGTGTGACGTCATTTCGGACCAGTACTATGATCGCGTGTCTACATAGTATTCCTCGAAACTCAAACAAGTGACAACTACAAATAACGTCAACTATGTCTCTAATGAATGTCACGACAAACGTCTTTCTCCTCCTACAACCATCGTGCATAATAGTCTCACATACTTCATGTGTCGTACCGTTGCAGCCATCATGCATAGACATCACGTCGCAATACATCTTTCCCGTTAACTCTTCTTGAAATTTATGTAATTTTGAAATGGTATACACTGATCGAAACTGTTGCTTCATTTCAAACTGTGTTACACACGGTACCATTTACGAGAATGACTTGAAATCAGCCTAAAACTCCTTCTCAACTTTATTTCTAAGGGCACGTTTATACTGTTCGACAAATTGCTTTAATGGGGTTGTGAGATGCACGTAACCATCGAAGAATGCATTCATACTCTCACTTCTCTGGGTAGTGGACATCCCTGCCCAGAAAGTGGTCTTCAAGAAGCAAGGAACCCAATGTCATATGTTCTCGTACAAACCAGATAGCCAATCATTGTCATGCTACCCATACATATCAATCATCGAGTTCCATCCGATTTAAAATTCTTCACTGGATTGCGAATCATATACCAATCTGTGTATAGCCCCAAATATCGAAGCCTTGTCCACGTGGTAGCCGAACTTCTCGGGCAACTTTTTCAAAATGTGCCACAAACACCATCTATACTTCGTTGTCGAAAAAACAATCTGAATGGCATTTTGCATTGCTCTATCTTGATCGTTAATAATACCATATGGAGCTTGATTGTGCATGCATTAAAGCCATGTCTTGAACAACCATACAAAAGTATCCGTGTCTTCGCTCGACACCAAACCACAACCAAGTAGTGTCGATTGTCCATGATGATTTACGCCACGAAAGGAGCGAATAGTATGTCGTACTTATTAGTGAGATAAGTGGTATCAAATGAAAAAACATCGCCAAACTCCTTGTACGCTAGCCTACACTAATTATCAGCCCAGAATACATTATGCAACTGTGACTCCTCGTCCAAATCAATATTGAAGTAAAATCTCGAGCATTGTTCTTGCACTTGAAAAGTACGATTGAATTGCTGCTGCGTCTCCTTCTCCAAGTCTTAATCACCTCGATCGTTCTATATAGTTCTAACAATTCTTCTCAATACAAGTCATGTTCCCATATCCACCTGCTTCTATGGCTACAGAGTTGTAACTTTTATGCAACGAAATTCCTGCTGCTAAATCATTCACCTAAAGCTTCTGTTTCAAAGCTACACTCAATTGTCTGTTGAGTCGATATAAACTGGATTTAGAAGGACTCATTCCGTGATTGTGATCGAGGTTTATATTGTTAATTCTCCAGTTTCCAAAACTATCAGCCGATGCAGATATCCCAGCCTTACAGCCTATCTTAACTGTTGGTTGCAGCTTCAGAGAACCGTTGTTACCGATTCTTCCGCCTTCCCGACTACACGTCAACATCACAAATCTTACAACTCCATCGTCACCCTTTTTCGAATTCCGCTTCTTGACTGGAAAACCCACTGAGTAAGCATATGTCTTGTAAAATTTGTACATATTTTTTTTCAGTTTTAAACAATATTCCAACTTTCGACACAATCACACCAACTCATGTAGATGTTTCACCTTCAACTCCGTCGATCGGCTCCGTAACATTCACACTCATTTTGCACCACGACATCGTCACGCTTGTCTTCCATGTCGTCCATAATTTACTCTGGTATGAAAAAAAAACAACGGTCATGATCAGTCAACATATAGCACAATTATAATTTCATTTGCTATGTTTAGGTTTAAGTGAATAGGGATAGTAAGCTCAACAGCTGGTCCTTAGAGCCCCACTTAAAACAATTAGTGTCCAGAAAAAGTGTTCAACGATTATAACTTAAACTGACAACATCTATAATAAATCAAACTGGAGGTCATAAATAATAATGACAGAAACCAACAAGAATCAGTTCACCAAAATTTTAGCTCAACTTTTAATGTTATAGTGAAGCAACAATTGCAGTTAATAATATCCAAATCAAACAGAACTAGCTAAAAATAATAGCACAATAAACTAAAAACATGAGTGAGGGAATAGAATAAACTGGTAGAACTGGCTGAAGAAGAAGAAACAATAGCATCATCGGTCCAAAAATGCCCCAACATGAGAGTCCTCCACCAAATCCACGCTTACATTCTCACTTATCCACACCTCCAACCCTCCACTTTCTCCTTCAGTCTATCCAAAATCCTCTGCTTCGTGGCTTATAGAAATGTTGCTTACACGAAAAGGCTTCCCAATAATTCATTCTTTCAGCAATCGTTTATAAACACCAAAAGATTCATATTGGGCAACAATGATTTATAAACACCAAAAAAATATCCCCATCAACTTATTAAAATAGCTTCAAATCTACCTTTAAATGATTTTCTAATTGGGCAACAGTGAGACATGTGGGTTTTCAAAATTATTCACCGAATGGTTACAGACGGAAGATGGAATGGGAGCGAAGAGCTTCTTTCTGGGTCGTCGTTCGCTGATAATGGTTGCAGACGAAAGATGAAATGTGAGCTTCTTTCCGGGTCACCGTTCGTCGACAACGCCGCTATTCACTGGCCGGAAAGCTGATCTAAACTGGTTAAATGTTGAAGACGAAAGTAAGCTTATTCTCGGACGAAAGAGGATAGTGGGAGGAAAGAGAAAATAGGAAAGCGGGAGGAAAGATGAAAGTGGTAACGTGAAAATGAGTTTCTCGCCTGTAGATCTAAACAAAAATCAATTATTTTAAACACCTATTTTCTAGTTTGTTTCTAAGTCTGGTCAACAAGCTTTATCCTTTTTTGAAACATGCAGAACTTGACAGAAGCTAGTTTAATGATGGCTGATTCGATTATTTTCAAGAATAATGATGGCAATGTCTGATTCGATTTTTTCAAGAATAATGATGACAAACGAAATGAAGTTTAGGAGATCCTAAAAAAAGAGAATAAATGACTTGAAAGTAAGGGCCATTAAACTATACCTATTAGAAGGAAATTCGAAAATATGAAGTCATATGGTGAGAAGGTTTCAAATGCAAAATGGTGAAAAAAATAGTTTGCTAGAAAATCTTGATCCACTCGTAGCTGTAATTAAAGAAACAAAAGATTTAGAGAAGTTGGAAGTTGAAGAACTAATGGGTTCTTTGAAATTATTTGAGCAAAGATTAAATCAACGCTCCGAAAAGGTAAAATTGAGGGTTCATTTCAATCTAAACTCAATGTTGATCCTAATAATGTTGAAACACAACAATATGGTGGTGAATAAATGAGTAGAGGTGAAAGTAGTAGAGGAAGAGTAAGGAGTTCAAGAGACTGAGGTAAAAGCAACTTTGAAATAAGATTTTTAATGAAGGAGATTCATCACAAAGTGTAAAATTTGAAAGAAAAGCAACCATGATGAAAATGGTTATTGGTTCAAAGGGAAGCCATAATGCCACAATTGTAAGTGATTTGGGCATTCGAAAATAGATTGTAGAGTGAAGAACACCCAACAAGTTAATTGGGCATTCGATTTGAATGCAAAAGAACCATCAAATTATTCGTTCTTCTCATGTTCAAATTGCTCCAAGTATCAAGAAACACAATGATTTTTGGATAGTGGATGCACCAATCATATGGCCTCGAATGAAAATATCTTTATTGATATGGAGAATTAAAACTGAAAAGCGAGATTCAGAAATAGAGATTAGTAGACGTGAAAGTGAAGAAGGAGCAATTGGAGTTGAAACAAGGAAGAGTTCAAGACTTATTCGGGATGTCATGCATGCTTCGGAATTCGATCAAAATTTACTAGTTGTTGGACAGCTTCTAGAGAATGGTTATTCCCTACATTTTGAAGATGATACTTGTGTTATTTGTTATAAAAGTGCTAGGAATTTGCATATGGCTAGCTGAAAAATGAAGTATAGAAGTTTTTCATTAAATTTCAAACATTTTATTGAAAATTCTTTTCGAATGGTGACTAATGACTTGTGGTTATGCACAAAAAACTTGGTCACTGGACCTACAAAAAAAATTTAGGAAAAATCTGAATTTTGTGAAAGATGTGCAATTGGAAAGTATCATAGAAACCGTTTCCAAGAGAAGTAGCTTGGAGGGTAAAAATACCAATTGAATTGGTGCATATAGATGTATGTGGATCGATACATACACCATCTCACTCCCCAAATCGGTACTTCATTCTCTTTATTGATGATTTTACAAGAATGACTGATTTATTTTATGAGACAAAAATTTGAAATTTTTAAAATCTTTAAAAAAATTTAAGATTTTTATTGAGAAACAAAGTGGGCATCTCATATAAGTTTTTAGAAGTGATAATGGTAAGGAGTATACTTGTAACACCCCAAATTTCCATGAACTTTAGAGCGTTACCAAAAACTCACTTTTCTTTACGTTAAATGCACAAACGATAAAAATTTATTTATTTAATAAAAAAATATGGGATGTTCATGAATTTAATTTTTTTGAAATAAACATGTCCTTGAACATAAATGAAACTAATTAATCAATTAAAGATAGAATACCTAATAATTTTATTTCTCCAAATCCTTTTGGCAGTCTGCCTCACCATCCTATCACAGTTCTAATTGACCTGAATCAAACTGTAAATTATTGTAAAAGTGAGTATTTAAAAATGCCCAATAAGATACGTACATTTTCCATACACAATTATATAACAATAAAATTGACACTTCATACCACTCTTCTCTTATAGAGTATATAGATAATCAAGCAAGATATCTATTATTAGTAATTTTGAATTCCCGAAAGAATTTACATTTCGTTATAAAGAACCCATAAGATTTCACATTTCGTTATGTCAAACCTGAAGGTCCACGACAACTCATGAATAAGTTACTAAATACATAAAGGCATATGAAAACAAATCACTTGCACATAAGAATCTTTCATCGATATATCAAATGAATTTTTGAAAGAAAAACCAAAAGATTGCACCTCCAAAACCTTTCAAATTATCCGTCAATCGGCGTGAAAACTGTCACTCCTTATCAAACTATTTTCTTTCTCTCAAGTTATGACTCTTATCTTTCTTTGTGGTGTAATTTCTGCCTTTCAAACTATTCTATCTCTGCTATGTTTTTAAATACAATTGTGTGGCTACCTGCTCTATAAGATGTCATAATTATATGGGGTAATTGCAGCAGGGATACCAAATTTTTTCATTTAGTAGCAGACTTTGTCCAAATATTTACTTTATGCCACATACGGTACCAAACCTTTCATTTTTGCCACCAACGATACCAAATCTTTCAAAATGTCCGCAGCTAAATAATGTTGACAAATAATGTTGCCCAACTATGTAGATCTACATAGGTCGAATTAGAGATTTGTACTTAACAACCGATCATAAATGGAACTCCTCGATAAAAATATGGATTTCCTATTGAAATGGTTTGTCGAAGAGACTATCTTGGCCAAAGAGGAGAAGAATTATTAAAAAAATATAAAATTACCGTTTTAACCTTTTAAAATCAGTCAA
>CAIGRS010303431.1:0-15247 GCA_903798395.1 Fraxinus floribunda
TTTTAGAATCATATTTGATAGTTAGATGAAATCATAACTCTGGGCTTCTTCACTTGATTATTCTTATAGTTTGCACTCATTTATTGAATTCATCACCATATTAGTTTTAGAAAATACTGATTATAAAATTCATTCATCTAGATAAAAATAGAGGTTACATAATTATATTACTTAGTATAAAATCAAATATCAATTCATGTGGGTTCAACACTCTTACTTCAGTACTATATTACAAAACTTGACACTGTATACTTGTGATATAATTCATGTTGCATAAAACGCGTGACATGATAGGCCACTATATTAGTGAACATAGGAGATGAGCCCCAAGGGCATCGAGGATATATAGATTTCAGCATCGTCAAGGAAAAATCCACATACAATAAAGTCCTTATACAGTCTACCATGAAACATGCATGTATGTTCCATCAATCGTAGGTAGGGTATTCCACTAACAAAGACAATCCTTAAAATATAATCAAGTAATCCTGCACATAAATCGTGAAAGTAACACAAGAGAAGGAGTCGTGAGAGCTCCTAAGAAGAATATAATTGTCATAGCCTAAATGAGTAATCCGAGAATAAATTGGAAATCTATTACTCAATCGATCCCCATATAACCGATTACATGTCAGAGATAGTTGTTGTTGAAGAGCTAGAAAGCTTTCCCATTAGTTTATAGAATGCGAGCAAGGCTATAAAAATTGGCAAGTAGTCAAGTAAACTTATGAAAGGTTTACTAAAAAACTTTGTGGAAGCATACCAAGATGTTTTCGCCTGAAAGCATATTGACATGGTGGGAATAGATCTCAAAGTGGCTTGTCATGCCTTAAAAAATCGATCATAAGATCAAGTCTAAAATGTAAAGGCGCTAGCCAATAATTGCTCAAAAGTACAAAGCATTAGAAAGCAAAGTAGATAGATTTCTAGAAAATGGCTTCATCTGCGAGGTCCAATACCCAGTTTGGGTATATAATCTGGTCTTAGTACCAAAAAGCAACGAAAAGTGGCAAAGGTGCCAAAATTTCATGGACTTGAATAAAGCTTATCACAAAGACAACATCCTACTATCCAGAATTGATCAGCTATTGGATGCAACTGTGAGCACAAACTGCTAAGTTTCATGGATGCATATTCGAGATATAATCAAATCTCCATACATGGACCAGATGAGGAACACACTACATTTGTAAGAGATCGGAGATTATACTATTATAAGGTAATACCATTTGGACTATAACGATAGGGCAACATCCAAAGGCTAGTAAATAAAAATTTGGTGGATTAGTTAAAAAAACAATGGAAGTATAAAATGATGATGTGCTTGTAAAAATCCTCCAGGCTAAGGACCATTTAAAACATTTAGAAGAAACTTTCAACGTATTAAAAGATAAATAAAATAAACAGTTATGCAGTCTCTTTCTTAAAAGTAGCTTTATCAGGATTCAGGCCTTTTCTTTCTTCTTATTCAATTAATAATAATAAATTCAATATCCATGCTTACTGACGAGAAGTTTGCTAACTTTTCCTAAACTTAAAGAGTGGTGGTGTACTAGCGAGAATAGTTGTTTACGTTAATATGTATCCCATTCTTCAAATAAAATGTACGATAGAGTTTTGAGAAGGCGTTTAAGTTTTGTATATCATGAAATGCAATGAAAATTGTATAATCTTTTGCATGATCATAATAAGTAATGAATATATATAAATTTGATGTTTGCTACTCCCTTTAGCTTTTCCCGCACATTATTCATTTAAAAAAAAAATCTTATTCACAATTAATCAAGTTTTTCTTGACACAACCCATAAGTTTGCTCCTTTCATAGTAAGCAAAATGGGGGGGGGGGGGGGGGGGGGAGTGCAAAAAACTCTATTCCACTTATTATACGTGCTTGTCTCGAAGCTTCCCGGTGTCTCTATTCAATAGAACGAAAGCAGTTTCCATCTTTCACATTGTTATTGCGGCTTAGCACAAAAATCATTACTCATATAAATAATCGTAAGTAAAAATGGCCACGTGATGGACAGATAGGCCGATACCTCATGAGCCTGTATGGATGACTTTGTTGTGTACACCCGACGAGCCCTCTCCTAGGGAAACAAAGTGAACCGATCCCCTTTGCAGCAGAGGTCCGAATGACCCCCGATCCTGTCGAGGTGGCCCGCATGACCATGATCATGTCACTGTGAGTAGCCCGAACCCCAACAGCATCTTATGGTGAAGTGATTGACAAGACAATATACTGTCAACGTCGTCTCTGCACACCTACACTGTCCAATCTCAAGGCTAGGGCTTAAAAGATATCGAGATCCTATCATTTAAAATCATTGATTGATGTTAATAAGGGCCAATGGATCCGGCAGAACCACGTGCCCCATAATTCAATGGACCTCGTTCACCCTATTTTAGGTATAAAAGACCACCCGATACGCCATTTTGAAGGTAATGCAAGTTTACACATTCAAAGTAAACTCTCTCTCATTAACTAATGTTCACTCCTTGAACTGACCCTTTTTGTTAACGAAATAAGGACATTACAACTCGATTAACGATTGGAATCATCACCTTCATGGATTAATCTGTGATATTGATGAGTTGATCTGAGTAAAACATTATGATTTGGCTTACGCGGACACCAGTTTCTACTTATCTGTTGGCCACGTCATTGGTCCATTTTTTGGGGTCAACAGATTGATGCCGTTTGTGGGAATCTTTGATACCATAACCATGAATATCCTAGTGGTAAAAGCTATATGTGAAGAACCTTGAAGAAAGGTTTGGTTCTTGAAGAAAGAACCGTCGCAAAGGAATAGTTTGGAAACACAATAAGTTCAAGTCACCAGGAACACATGGTGGGGGGGGTAGTAGGAGGCCTTTGAAGAAGAGGTCTTCCACGCGAACGTAAACATGTGTTGCCCCCCACCACCGCCATGGGAGAGTGCCCACTGCACGCTTGACGAGAGAAATAGGAGAAATGGCCGCTAATATGAGAAATATGGCCCAACAAAACACTGTCATGCAACAGTTACTCATGCAAATGCACCAACAGGCTGGGTCCCAGGTGCCTCAACACAGGGCTTTTCCCGAAGAAGGTGAGGAAAATGACACAGCAGGATACCCTCAAATGTATCGGATGAATAACGACCCAGTGAGAGAGGTGGAAGTAGATATCTCCACTAACTACGTTACGAGCTATCGTTATGATATGCCAATGGAGGAAAACTTTCCCCCTGAATATACTCAGGAGCACGAACCTCAAAGGTCTACCAGCGTCTTCGACAGAATTGGGCCCTTTAGGCCTAGAAATAGGTCCCAACAGCCTTCCCCAGCTTAAAGAGGACTAGAACAACACTAGGGGCACGAGCCTCAAGAGGTACCATCACCACCTAGAAATAGGTGAGAAATAAGTGATGCAGCGAATGCAAAAAATCAGGTTGGAACATCACATCCTCGATATCCGACAGAGGATAATGACTTCGATGGTCATTGTAGATCGTTTGAACTGGATGACGATGATGAGAGTTTGCCATTTTCTCACGAGTTGAGAAGTGCTCCGGTTCCCAGCAATTTCATGCCATCGAAAATACCCAAATATGAAGGAAAAGGTGATCTAATGATGCATCTCAACAACTACAAAAACCCAAATGTCTCTGCGAGGGACCTCGCCGGCGTTAAAATATCGAGCTTTCCATCTCACACTAACGGGAGCCACAAAAATTTGGTACAGCTGTCTTCCTACTGGTAGCATCAGAAGTTAGCTAGACTTTAAAAAGACCTTTCTACACCAATACTTGTCAAGTAAGGAAGGAGAAGCCCCCATCGAGAGGCTATAGGATATGAGGCAGCAAGCAGGGAAAATCCTAAAAAGTTACCTGGCTCGTTTCACGGACAAAATGACCTATTGCAAGTAGGTCACTAATAGAGAGGCTCTCTGCCCTAAGGGGAGGCCTCAACATGAATACTCTATTTTGCAGGGACGTACGGAATAAAAAATCCCACCTCTTATGATGGCCTGGTGGAGATGATGATGAGCGAGATTGTCAACGAGGACTTGATTGACCACCACAACTGAACCTTAATGGGGCTTTCGTTACCCTAAAGGCAACGAAGGGGCCCGTCTCCTATTTGGTGGATCAATAGTGGACCCAAGTAGGATACACCATAGCCCCCACCTTAAGACAAGTGTTGGCTACTGCCACGCTAAATGTCGTGCCCTCTTTGGCATATGAAGAGGTTGGACCTGATACTCACAGGCAGCCAAACTTACCTAGAGGAAGAGGCAGAGGGAATGGAAGAAGTAGAGAGCCTAGAGATAAGCAATACTGCAAATATTACCGAACCAACAGCCATAGTACAGAAAATTGCATGTCTAGGCCAAATCATGAAGAACCTACTGCCAAAGGTAGAAATACCCATCGCGTGCAAAGAAATGTTCTTCCACTTAGTCAAAGGCCTAGACACGATGAGGTAAGACGGAGCCATCGAAACGAATCACCTCGGAGGGAGCATGAAGAAGATAGAGACATGGTAAGGGGTCAAAGGCCCAGAGAGAGCCTCCGATAAACACTGACGACGTACCCATCAGAGAAACTGATACCATAATTGGTGGGCCGCATATAGGAGGAAGTTCCAAGAATGCCTTGACGAACTATACAAGAGAAGCAAATGATCTCCCATGGCGAGCTACTTAATCAACAACACCAGCCGAGGTGCTGGGAACACCCCACTAATCACCTTCTCCCCAGCAGACGCCATGGGAGTTCATTACCTACATTGTGACGCACTGGTGCTACGAGTAGTGATGGCAAAAAAAATTCACCTCGTCCCCATCTAATGTGGGGTGGGATACCTGCCCCGTTGCCATCTCTAGCTACAAGCTGTCGTAGCCAGAAATGGCCTGAAACGTATGCTAGTAGATAATGGAAGTTCTATCAACATCTTATTCGGGATCACTTTCGACAAGATGATGGTAGACCACGAGCTCACTCCCATGACCGGCCTCTGTATGATTTTACTGGTGATAGCATCCTTCTTAGGGAAAGGATCACGTTGGTAGTGGAAATGGGGGAAAACCTATTTAAGGCTCACAATTTCATGGAATTTTTGATCGTTGACCACCGATCTGCCTATCATGGAGTTTTAGGGCGACCCGCCTTGAAAAAGTTAGAGGCCGTAACATCCATACACCATCTTTGTATGAAATTTCCTACCAAGGAAGGAGTTGCCACGGTACAAGGCGACTAGATGGGTTCGATGGAGTGTTACCTCAGCTCATTGAGAAAATCCGAACCTCGGAGCATAAACATGGTCCTGATAGATACTGAAATGGTTGACGCCCCTGGAGAAGGTTTAACACATGTATAAGGGAGAGACGTCAACATGGTAGATGCACCTGAAGAAGAGATCATCGAGGTGGATTTAGACCCAGAGTTATGGAATCAGACTTGCAGACAACCCCAGTGAAAGAGCTAGAGCCTTTCCTCATAAGCTCGAACGACCCTATAAGGTCATTGTAAATAAGGAAGGGGGTCGAACCAGAAGCGAAACCCAATCTTAAAGGCTTTCTGCTCGACAACTTGGATGTGTTCACCTGGAAACACGAAGATATGGTGGGCATCGATCCCAGAATCAGTTGCCATCAGCTTAACGCAGACCCAAAACTCATTCCTCATAGGCAAAAAAGGAGAGCCCTGAACCTGGAGCGGTATGCAAAATTGAAATAAAAAGGTACATAAACTTATATCCAATGGGTTCATCAGAGAGGCAACATACCCAAAATGGATATCAAATCCCATTTTAGTGAATAAGGCTAACGGCAAGTGGAGGGTCTGCATAGACTTTTCCAACCTCAACTAAGCTTGCCCGAAGGATAGTTTTCCACTCCCCAGGATCGACCAACTGGTGACTCCTCTGCAGGCCACGAATTACTGAGTTTCATGGATGTATATTCATGGTATAACCAGATCCCCATGCATCCATCAGATGAGGAGCACACCTCTTTTATCACTGATTAAGGATTCTATTGCTATAAAGTAATGCCCTTTAGCCTGAAAAATGTCGGTGCGACCTACCAACGATTAGTTAACAAGATGTTTTCTGACCTTATAGGCAAGACTATGGAGGTATACATCGATGATATGCTCATGAAGAGCCTCAAATTGGCAGACCATATCGAACATTTGTAAGCCACTTTTGAGATTTTAAGGAAATATCGCATGAAGTTGGACTCGTTTAAGTGTGCTTTTAGCGTCTCTTTCGGAAAATTCTTGGGCTACATGGTCAATCAGTGAAGCATTGAGGCGAACCCCGAGAAGATTAAGGCCTTGCTAAACATGAAATCCCCCAACAAACCAAAAGAAGTACAATGCTTGACAGGACGCCTTTGTAGTGCTGAACCAGTTCATTTCTAAAGCTACGGACCGATGCCTCCATTTCTTTAAGGTTTTAAAGGGAGGAAAAATGTTTCAATGGAACGAAGAATGTGAAGAGGCGTTCCAAGGGCTGAAGATGCACTTGGGGCAAGCCCCCTTCTTTCAAAGCCTAAGGAGGAGAAACATTACTGCTATATTTAGCTGTTAGCGCCGATGCTGTGAGCTCGGTATTGGTACGAGAGGAGGATAACACACAACTGCCTATCTATTATGTGAGTAAGCCCTCTTATTGGAGGAAACATGTTACACAGACGTGGAAAAGCTCGCCTTGTCCCTTAAGATTATTTCAAGGAAGCTAAGGCCTTGCTTTCAAGCCCACAACATACGAGTCTTAACGAGCCTCCCACTTAAACAAGTGCTCCAAAAATTAGACGTGTCGGGGAGACTAATGAAATGGGCTATGGAGTTAAGTGAATTTAACATTTCATACCAACCCAGAACTTCGATAAAGGGACAAGCGGTGGCGGATTTTGTCATCAAATTTATAGAGGCAACGAATATCAATGTTATTATGGAACCGGTAGACCCACAAACTTGGAAGCTATATGTAGACGGGTCCACTGGGAAAGCTGAGGTCGGGGCTGGAGTGCTGCTGGAAAGCCCCAAGGGCCACAAACTCAATTGTGCGATAAGATTCAGTTTCAAAACCTCCAACAACGCTGCTGAACACGAGGTGCTTCTAGCGGGTCTCAGACTAGCCAGAGAAATACAAGTAAAAAGTTTGGTAGTCCGAAGCGACTCTCAACTTGTCGTAAGCCAAGTCAACGTCAGCTTAGCGGCCAAGGACAAATGCATGGCGACATACCTGAAGAAGATCATGGAACTAATCCCTTGTTTTGATAAGTTCGAGATGACCCAGATCCCAAGGGCATAAAATCTTCACGCAAACGCCTTGTCAAAATTAGCAAGCAACAAAGACTCGGAACTGCTGAAGTTTGTGCCTGTTGATTACCTCTCCAGACCCCTTCATAGCCAAAGTGGACGAAGTGACATGGGTCAGAGAAACTCCCTAATGGATGCGACCCATCATAACCTACCTCAAACCTCAAGGACTACATCCGGTCGAAAAGTAAAAAAGAGACCCGAAAGCTCAAGCGAAGGGCCGTCCATTATGTACTACAAGATGAGGTCCTCTACAAGAGGATGTTTTCATCCCCACTCCTACGATGCACTGGAGGAGACGAGGAGGCGGATTATGTGCTAAGAGAGATCCATGAAGGGATCCGTGGTAACCACACAGGAGGCCCAACGCTGGCCCATAAACTATTGAGATAAGGGTACTATTGACCAACCCTAAAGAAAGATGCTATAGAGTTTGTGAAGCGATGTGATAAGTGCCAACGTTTTTCCTCCATTCGAAGGCAACCGTCCTAGGAGCTAACCGTTATGTCTAATCCCTGACCTTTTGCCAAGTAGGGGGTCGATCTGTTAGGACCCATGTGATAACCCAAGAATAACTAACCAAGACGAAGGCGAATTGGTTTTTGAAACTTTTTCGACAATTAGTCTCAAAACAATTTAATACACAAGATATAAATGCAAAGTGTAATAAGAAAAGTAAATATGCAAATTCAATAACTTATATCAAGTATTGTCACTTAAGTAGATATAGCACAATGTAAATAGCAATTTAAAGTAAAGTGCAATAATGTAAAAATGACAAGCGAATTTAATGGGGTTCGATACACAATCCGTTTTACGTCTCCGTTATCAAACTCTCTGTCACCAGTAAGGCCAAATGTACTATAATGGTAACTTACAAACAATGAGTACCAATTCTTAAATGACTTACAACAAGGAACACTTATATTTAAGTGACTTACAATAAGGAGCACTTATCTTTAAGTGACTTACAACAAGGAGCACTTATCCTTAGGTGACTTACAACAAGGAGCACATATCCTTAACAACAATTGAGTTTTCATAACTCTCTCGAACCCATCAAAATATAAATGATAATTTTACAATTGAAAAAACACTCTTAACAAATGATATAATCAAGTCAAGTGTTTAGAAAGTTAGGGTAACACTTCAATAGATAGCAAATAGTAAAGCTCAAGTATTTATGTTGTAAACTTTGATGAATGATGGATAATGAAATAATTGTATCTTTGTGTCAAAGTTTTAGACCTATGATTTCTCTTAACAAATAATACACGTTAAGCATGAAGAGAGATTTATATTTCAATATAAGTGTTGGCAAAGAAAACTTTTATCAAGAATTAAAAATAGATGAGATTGAGAAGTTTATTTTCTTGCAAAGTAGAATTCTTGACGAAATAGATGAAACTAATTTTATCAATCAAGAGATTCTTTTGTAATAAATGAAATAGAATATATAATCAGGTAAGCTCAATGATTTTCAATAAATATACTTTCATAATTCCTTTTTTAAGTGGTCGCATTGAATGTAAAATAGTGAGCTATTTATATATCAAGATGTTTGAAAATCAGTAACTTTTGGTTGAGTAGTTGAGCATTTCGGTCAATCGAAATAGTGAATATAGCCGGTGTATATTTTAAACCGTTAGAGTTTCGATTGACCATCTCAATCGAACAGATCGATCGATCGGTGAATTTCGGTCGATCGGTAAGCGACTTTTGAAAATTAGGATTTTCAAGTTTTTGAACAAAAACTAGGTTTTTGATTTTTCTTGACAAAATGGAAGAGAAAAGTTTAGATTTTTTATGTGAATGTTGATGAATATATTAGATTTGTGGAAATCTTGAAGCAATTTGGAAGAAATTGAAGATTTTTGGATAATTTGTAGAGAGAGAGAAATCGCAATTTTAGGGTTTGAAATGAAGAATTGGGGATAAAACTGAGATTTAAGGATGCTGAATTGCGAGCATTTCGGTCGACCGAACCTTTTTGCGGTCGATCGAAACTCTATAGGCTTGAAAAGAGTGGGCTGTAGGAAGTTTCGACAGGCTGATGGTCAACCGAACAACGAATTTCGGTTGAACAGATGGTCGACCGAACAATTGTTTCAATCGATCAGTGGGTTGATCGAAGTGTTCAAATGGTCGATCGAAACAGCAAAGAAAAAGGGGCCAGTTGCAGTCGATTTTGGTGGCTCTTGTATGATCGAAAGTGTGTTTTCGGTTGATCGATGGGTCGATTGAAATACTTCAAAACAATAGTTCACATGTAATTGCAGTTTAATCGTGCATATAGAATAAATTTAGCCACAAATTTCAGATTCATCAATAATACCCAAGCCTCTTCTAATATATGAAAATCTATTGAGAGCTAGAGGTTTAGTAAGAATATCGACCAATTATTTTTTGGTACTAACAAATTCCAAGTAAATATCACATTTTTGTATATGATCTCTAAGAAAATGATGTCGAATTTCAACATGTTTAGTGCGAGAGTGCAATACGGAATTTTTACGCAAATTTATAGCACTAGTGTTATCACACATAATAGGAGTATTTTCAAAAGTTAAATGATAATCACTAAGAGTTTGTTTCATCCAAAGAACTTGAGCACAACAACTAGTGGCCGGGATATATTCTGCTTCGACAGTTGATAGTGCAATGAAATTTATTTTTTACTAAATCATGACACAAGAGCAAAGCCTAGAAAGTGACAAGTTCTACTTGTGCCTTTTCGATCAATAGTGCAACATGCCCAATTGGCATCCGAATAGCTAATAAGGTCAATATGAGTGCCCTTTGGATACCAAAGTCCCAAAGTTCTAGTGCCACATAGATTTCTAAAAATTCGTTTTAAGGCACTTAGATGTGATGCTTTAGGATTTGATTGAAATCTAGCACATATGCAAACACTAAACATAATATCGGGTCTACTACTTGTTAAATAAAAGAGAGTTCCGATCATACCTCGATATTTTATTATGTCAGTTGAAGTACCTTGCTCATCTTTATCCATTTTAATTGATGAACTCATTGGAGTATTCATTGGCTTCAAGTCTTCAAAATCAAATTTTTTGAGCATGTCTACGATATACTTTGTTTGACTAATGAAGATGTCTTTATTAGTTTGTTTGATTTGAAGTCCAAGAAAGAACTTGAGTTCTCCCATCATACTTATTTCAAATTCCTTGCTCATACACTTTGAAAACTCTTCACAAAGGGAAATATTAGTTGCACCAAAAATAATATCAACATAAATTTGTACAACAATTATGTCATCCTTTTTTGGTTTTGATAAAAAGTTTAGTATCCGCATTTCCCCGTTTGAAAGTCATTTGAACTAAGAAATTTGCTCAATCTTTCATACCAAGCTCTAGGAGCTTATTACAAACCATATAGAGCTTTTCTAAGTTTAAATACGTTTTCCAGAAATTTATGATTTTTGATTTCGAGAGGTTGCTCAACATAAACTTCTTCTTGAATAAACCCGTTTAAAAATGCACTTTTGACATCCATTTGATAGCGAGTAAAACCTTTATGACAAGCAAAAGCAAGAAGTATGCGAATGGATTCTAATTTAGCAACCGGTGCAAAAGTTTCTTCGAAATCTTTACCTTCTTCTTGATTGTAGCTTTGGGCCACTAATCTAACATTGTTATGCACAACTATATTGTTTTCATCTCGTTTATTTAAAAAAATCCATTTTGTACCAATAACGGTTTGTTCATTTGGTCTATCAACTAATTCCCAAACATGATTTCTTTCAAATTGATTTAGTTTTTCTTGCATTGCTAGAATCCAAAAAATGAAAGCACAATTATTTAGAAAACTTTGGTAGAGTTTCTAGTACTTACACATTTGGAAGGATCATCAATCATGAGTTCATTTGGATGAGAGGGAACAAACTTTCATTCAATGGGAAGTGTTGGATCACTTTGATTTTTGGAAGATTCTCCTTCTCCTTGTTGAGACATTGATTATTCCAAATCTTTATTTTCAATATCTTTAGGATTTTCATTCTTTTGATCTTGAATATTCATTTGCTCAAAATGAGTTTTCAAACCTATATCAACACCTTTCTCTTGATCAAGAGAATTAACTTCATCAAATTTAACAAGCATGGATTCTTCCATTACTAGAGTTCTTTTGTTGAAAACTCTATAAGCTTTGCTAGTAGGTGAATATCCAAGAAAGATTCTAATATCGGATATTGAATCAAATTCTCTCAATTTTATTTATTTATTTATTATTATTTTATTTTTATTTTTTTTGTATTTAGAATAAAACATTTGCAACTAAAAACCTTAAAATAACCGATATTGGGAACTTTATTTTTCCAATCTCATATGGAGTTTTGATTTTCTTTCGACTTACCAAAATTCTATTCATAATGTAGCAAGCGGTGTTAACGGTTTCAGCCTAAAAATATTTTGGTAAATTATTTTCATTTAACATGGTCCTAACAATTTCTTACAATATGCGATTCTTTTTTTCTATTACACCATTTTATTGAGGAGTTCTAGGAGCCGAAAATTTATGTTCATATCCATTTTCTTTACAAAAATCATCAAAAGCAATATTATCCAATTCTCCACCATGATCGCTTCTAATGGTAGTAATAGAGTATCCCTTTTCATTTTAAACCTTTTTACAAAAATGTTTGAATATTTTTAAAGCCTCATTTCTCAAGTTTAAAATAAAACCCAAGTAAATATTGAGAAGTCATCAACAATGACAAATATATAGTGCTTACTACTTAAACTTGCGGTCTTAGAAGGTCTAAAGAGATTCATGTGAAGAAGTTGTAAATGTTTTATGGTTGAAGAAAATTGCTTAGTTTTGAAAGAACTTTTTGTTTGTTTTCCAAATCGACAAGCATCACAAATTTTGTCATTTTCGAATTTCAAATTCGGTAGACCTTTAACAAAGCAATTTTTTGAGATTTTTGAAACTAGGTCCATACTGATATAACCTAATCTTCTATGCCATAACTAAGTATTATCTTTAAAACTTGACAAATATTTTATCTTCTATGCCATAACCAAGTATCATTTTTAAAGCTTGACAAACATTTTAATTCTTTGTCAATGTTAATGACATAAACATCTTTACTTTGACTTTCTATGAACAATACCTCTTTTGATATAGCATCCTTCATAAGGCATTTTGAAAAATCAAATTTGACATGATAACCTTATCACATAGTTGACTAATACTTAGCAAATTATGTTTGAGATTATCTACTATAAAATATTTTCAATAGAAAGAGATGAATGATTACCAATATTTTCAATACCCATGACTTTTCCTTTGACATTATCTCCAAATGGACATGACCCCCGTCCTTCTTTTTGAAGTTTGACAATAGTGTTTTGTCTCCGATCATATATTTTGAGCAACCACTATCCAAGAACCAATTGCTCTTTATCCTTGAAGACACCTACAAGAATTGATTCAAATTTTTTATTTTGGTACCCATTCAACTATGGGTTCTTGATAGTTAGTGCTAGTGGACCCTTGAACCCACTTATTTCTATGAAAATGTAATTTCTTTTTGATTGAGCAATTGAAAGCTATGTGTTTATTTGTTACAAAAACTGCATGTTTAGAAGTTTTGACAAACATGTTTTCAAGAATTGAAAGTGTAGTTTCTTTTTGATCAAGAAATTAAAAGCTATATGTCCAAATATGTTACAATAACTACATGTGGTGTTAGAAGTTCTAACAAATATATTTTCAAGAGATTTTTGCTTTAGAAAAGGTTTGTATCCAATTCCTCATTTATCAAAAACATATTTTTGTTTCCCAATCATTAACTCAAAGTTTTTCTTTCCTTGAGTTGATTTGTGCACATGTTAGTTAAATTCAGGACATTTTCTTTTAGAGAAACATTTTTTTCAATTAGAGATTCGTGATCATTATTTTTTTTTCTCAAAATCCTTTTGAGTTTTCAAAATCTTTTTGGTTTCATCTTTTAATAAGATGTGTTGCTTTTTGAGAATAGAATGTTTGAGAGCAAGTTTTTCAAAAGCTTCAATGATTTCATCGCATGAAGCAGATAGTTCATCATAAGAGAGATGTCATTTATGTTTATCTCTTCTTCAATGGTCATGAAGCACATGTTTTCAACTTCATCTTGACTTTCATTTTTTTTCTTATTCATCATCGCTGTCGTCGCAAGTGGCTTGTAGAGCTTTCTTTTTGGAGAGTTTTCTTTTGTTGGGACATTCTGTTCTTTCGTGACCGGGTTTGTCACAATCATAGCAAACAATCTTCTTGTTCTTTTCCTCACCTTTGTTTTCTTTCTTTTGGAATCAACGGTTGTTACAAAAGCCTCTCCACTTTTTGACAACGAGAACGAGATCATCAAGTTTCTCATCACTCTTATTTAAGTTTGAGATTTCTTCATCATTTGATGATTTCAAAGTAATTTTTCTTCTAGGGAGATCCTTATTTTCTTCATATTTTGCTTTTCTAGACTTCTCCTTTATTTCGGCCTGATTTAACTCATAAGTCATCAATGTTCCATAGAGCTCTTCCGAAGGATACATGTTGACATCTTTGGTGTTCTCTATCAACATCCTCAATGAGTCCCAATCTTCAGAAAGAGACCTAAGCATTTTGCTAACAAGTTCACCATTAGTAAATTTTCGATCAAAGCCTTTAAGGCCATTAGCAATATCGGTGAATTGAGTAATCATGCCAGCAATGTGTTCATCTTGTTTCATAAAGAAATTTTCAAAATCATTAAACAAAAGATTTATCTTAACTTTTTTTACTTTGTTTGTACCCATGTGTGTGATTTCTAATGCATGCCAAATATCAAATGTGGAATCACATGTACTAATATGATTAAATTCTTTTATATTTAAAGTACAATAAAGAAGATTTTTTGCTTTTGCATTTAAGAATAATTTTCTTTTATCATCTTCATCATATTCTTCTCTAGATTTTGAAATAATTTGGTTTGATTTTCCATCAACTTTAATAACCTTAGTAAGCTTATGAGGACCAAATTCAATAACCTTCCAAACATTATAATCAATTGATTGAATATAAATCATCATTCTAGTTTTTCAATAATTATAATGTGTACCATCAAACAAAGGAGGACGATTTGCAGAATGCCCCTCAATATTAATATTAGCCATAACACAAGATACTGAAATCTTAAAAATATGCACCTATGCTCTAATACTAATTGATAACCCAAGAATAACTAACAAAGATAAGGGAAACAAACGCAAAGTGTAATACGAGAAGTAAATATGCAAACTCGATAACTTAATTCAAATATGAATATAGCACAATATGAATGACAATGTAAAGTAAAGTGCAATAATGTAAAGGATAACAAACCAATTTAATGGGGTTCGATACACAATGTGTTCTACGTACCCGTTACCAAGCTCTCCGTCACGAGTAAGGTCAAATGCACTATAATGGTAACTNGATAACTTAATTCAAGTATTGTCATTTAAGTAGATATAACACAATGTAAATAGCAATTTAAAGTAAAGTGCAATAATATAAAAATGACAAGCGAATTTAATGGGGTTCGATACACAATGCGTTCTATGTCCCCGTTACCAAACTCTACGTCACGAGTAAGACCAAATGCACTATAGTGGTAACTTAAAACAAGGAGTATCAATCCTTAAGTGACTTAAAACAATGAGCACTTATCCTTAAGTAACTTACAACAATGAGAACTTATCTTTAAGTGACTTACAATAAGGAGCACTTATCCTTAGGTGACTTACAACAAGGAATATATATCATTAACAACAATTGAGTTTTCACAAGGCTCTCGAAACCACCAAAGTATAAATGATAATTTTACAATTGAAAGAACTCTCTTAACAAATGATATAATCAAGTTAAGTATTAAAGAGTTATATAAACAGTGATAGAACTCAAGTGTCTATGAAGA
>CAIGRS010303436.1:0-18090 GCA_903798395.1 Fraxinus floribunda
GTACAACAGATTATGGCATTCCGCAGCTGGAAAGAGTGTACGCTCGTATAATGAAGGGTGTTTTTGAAACGAAAAATATTATCGAGACCAAAGATCTTAAATCTTCAATTTTGAACTTCTTGTTAGGGTTTGCAGAGGTTCAATCGAAATTTTAATGTGATGCCATTTCACTTTGTTGACATTTTGCTTCTTACTAGTTTTTCCATTGAAATTTGATCCTATCATATTTCAAATATCAGACATTGTTCTCCTTCCGTAACAATGATTGTTCATTGCCCCCTCGCGCTCTCTCCTAAATCTTGAATATATTATATTTTGTAAGTTGAAATACCAGCTTAGCCCCCGTTTGGTGCACATTATTTTCAAAAGAATGCATTTTTTGGTTGATGTGATGGAGAATGTGGTTGAAAAAGAAAGAAAAGTTATTGATGCGATGTAAATTATTATTTTATTGAAGAATGTGTGGTTGAAAATGAGTAGAAGAATGAAAATGAAAAAAATAATATAGATCAAACAGGGGCTATTGTAAGAAAGTGTACGGTGAATCTATAAAAACCAACTGTTAAAGATTCAACTCCGTTGGATCTTCTGTAGCGATTATGATTCGAGCCAAGTTGTGGAAAATGTTCGTGTAACCCACTAAATTTATAGAGATTGTACCTTATTCTATTGTTGTTCATCGAGTAATCTCTGTGTAAAAAATGTGCCTACTTGTGTTAAAACAGCCTGCAGTGTATGTATTTGCACACACTAACGTGTTTCTCATGGGTTCTTCTACCTTGGAACAGTTGATTTGAATCTACCGAAAGCAGCTTAAGACTTGATGGCAATCTGGAAATCCTTGCATATCACTTAAGTTTGTAGTATTTATTATGCAGTTCAACTTCTATTAAGAGGAGGAAAATCCTCATTTTTCTATACATACTTATCAATGAAATTACATGCTTGCAACTCTTGCATTTGTAAGTAAAAAACACTCAGGATTTAGCCTCTAATGTTTCTGCACATTCAGTCATTTTCAACCTACTTTCATCCTGATCGATGAAGTTAGTGCAAATCCAATAGCCGTATTAGTACAACACCAACAAATCAACAAATCGATCAATCATTGGTTTGCTTTTCTGGTTATCCAAAGCCTAAGGAGAGCATGATGCAACATCCCGACACAAATTTTTCAAGCTCTGATGCGCCACAACGCAACATAGGCCAATACTCGATATCCTACAAACATGATGAGTAAAATGCCAACGCTCATTGCTGGATGCATTTGTCCAACGACGTCTTGGTTAACAAATTTACAGCTTGCTTTCTCTCGGCCATCATTGATAGAGCAACCGAGCAATGAGGAGATTTGTTTCCCATCTCCATATTGGACGTAGATTAGGAGCCGATAGCTATAAAATATGGTCGAAATATACTTAAACCATGACATGAAGGCTGGTACCTTGTGCACGTAGAATCCTCCTGTTAAAACAAATGCTAGCATTGTGACAGTTACCACAGTCGATGCCTTCTTGGCATCCATGATCAATGCACCGAGAGCAAGGCCGAGTCCTTGAGATACAAGCACATGACCGAGCAGCACAATTAGGGTTAGCAAAAATGCGCGCAGCTCAGGTTTTAGCCCGGTCATCCAATACACTATTGCAAGGGATAATATGGGGAGAATCATCTCCATCGGTAGGTCCCCCGTAATACGGGCCAGGAAATAGGACAATAGTGTATACATACCCGAAGCTCTTTCCTTGACGAAAATAGCTCGCTCTTGAGGAAATGCAAACACACCACCGAAAGACGGAAAAACACCCCAGAAGATAGAAATGAAGAAAAGAAGCCCTAAACGATCCTGAATATCCCGATAATCAGAATGCCACCACATGAAACCAGCTAACAATGAGGCCATGATCACTTGAAAAACTCCTAGGGGGTTAAATGTTTCGTGCTTTCTCTCTTTCATGTTTCGTTGGAGGAGAATAATAAACTGGTCAAACCACGTCGAAAAACTATGTTTGTAATCGCAGGTGTGTTTTCCCACCATCACCATCTCTTTTGTTGCCGTACTTGTGGAATCCAAGCAGGCTGCCTTCACCTTTGGGGCCAACACAGCATTATAAGAGCATACTAGGTTTTGCCTCACATTAGGCTTCTCTTTGTCCCTTATCCCATCAAGTTGGCACACCCCTACACATGGAAAAAGGGTTTAATCAGCATATTGGGTACAAAAATAATCAACAGTATAATAAACAATTTTCCTTTTTTTTTTTTTTTTATCTCTTTTATCCTTCATACTATCTAATAATAAATGACACGCCTTACCAAGCGAGCCATGCAATTGTATACGACTACATCGATTACAACAACTTAACAATAAATTAATTCTTATTCTCAATAGATTTAGAGTCGATTACGTTAATCGTATTTTGCATTCAATTTGATTCATCACTGCATCTACACCAAAACCCGAACTAACCACAATGAGCCAAGTTATAGACTTGGTCTACTCCCTTTCACTAAGGTCACGCCATTTTTAACTATAAGAGTCTCCGTCACCAAACACATTAGTCGTTTTTTTCTTTAATTTATCCATCAATTATCTAAAACATAATCTTTCAATAATTAATGCTAAGTAGCAAGAATTAAAGTTGTCCAATGTTGGTGATGAGGTGGGAGTCCACTCAAGATAATGTTGGTGATGGATTTGGGCCACATCTCCACTTCATTCATTTCGTTATTTAATCACATACAACATATAGTGGAAATCACCCTATGGTCCTTAACACATTGTCCAATTTAACACCAAAAATGTTTTTCGTATAAATAAAAGAAATAAAATATGAAATAGATTTGTAGATAATATGAAATCAGCAAAAAAAAAAAATAATACTATAGTGAAACTATTAAATATTTAAAATCATTTAGCGCTCTTATATTAAATATATAGCATCGTGATTAATTAATGCCAATTTCATATGCTATCTTACGTCAGGAATGTTGTCATATTTTCCTTAATCCAATGTTATAATCATTTGGTTGTCCAACAACAAATTAAACCTATTTTAATATTCTTTTTAAGTCAAATTTATGGTCATGCCCACCAACTATTATATTCTATCATTATTTTGCAATAAGATTTGGTTTAGTGACATGTCCCACCATTCTATTTCTTGAAGAAAAGGATAGAATGGCAACTTATTTTAATGGTTTTAACACAAAAATATGGAGTGACGTGTCACTATGAAAATCTCGTTTCAACGACAATATATTCTATAGTCAAAAGACTTTTGTTAGGTAAAGAGCGATAAAATAAGTTAAGGAGTAAAATAGGTTAATAGTCAAATATAAAATAAGTAATCATGCAATGAAAATAGTTAATTAGATTGAGAACTCACTTTTCTTTTTAACATCATTGAGATCAAAACGGGAAAGAACTCTCTCTCTCTCTCTCTCTCTCTCTCTCTCTCTCTCTCTATTATAGATTAAGAGGATGTTTGGTGGGGATTAAAATTAGATTTTTAATAGATTGTGATAAAAGTTTTTGAAATGCATGGTTAAAAAGTTGTGGGATTCATGAAAAATGTGGTTAATATTGATTGTTTGACTTTGATTTAAATTAAAATATGTTAAAATCTGTACCAAACAGGACCTTAAAATCTAATAATTGAGTCGATTCCATGTTATATATGTCTTAATTTCCATCGATGGACCCCTTTTCAAAAAATAAATAAATTAGCATAAGATACTTGAAGATGATTAGGATGCAAATCTTAAATTATTGATTTCAACGCAAATAGGATCCAACGATGAAAGATCTATATCTCTAATCAGTAATGACTATCACTCATTAATTAAAGAAGATCGAATCTAATTAAAGATGGTTTTATTTTAGATTTGACACCTAATCTTACTTCTAAAAAATTAACTTATTTTATTTTTACTTTTTTTTATCTAAAATTAATGATTACGCTCGTAATATTCTTTAAAAATGATTACATCAATTCAAAATGTTCGGTTCTTTGAATTAAATAGAATGGGGCATGACGATATTTGAAAAATTAGTAGTCTTTTAAAAATTACTCACCAGAAACCTAAAAAGATAAAGGGTTGATGTGTCGAATTAAGTTGAACTGATGTACACAAAACAAGATAAATAAATAAAGTAGAATTTTGGAATAGACCAGCCGACTGTTTTTGACTTGTAATCAACCGATTCCTTGCTTTTTATGGCTAAATCGAGAGTTTCAACTTGTTCTTTCTTCCTTAATCCGTCTAGTATTATTCAATATAACTTGTCAATGGTCAATTCCTAAACACACTAGATACAGTAAGCCTAAGGGTAACCGTTCGGATATTGATTGATCTTGATTTAACATGGTTTACGCATTATTGATTCTCGAAAGAGTTAATCGAACGTGTTCAAGTTGTTGGCTCGTCCAACCCGATAGCACTCATGGCAGCTTGTCAACTTTGTTAAGTGCTTCATTTTCATCTATTGTTATATCTAGTCTTATCTAGTGACAATATAACAAAAAAATAATAAGGAGCATAAAAGAATTTGATAAAACTATTGGCTCAAGACCCTCAAGTGCAAAAGCCAAAAGGCAAACAAAAGATAAGAGGGTCACTAGCTATTAGCCACGTGGTGTACATGAAAGTTACATTCCTAAGCACTGTAGCCTCAAGATGCAAAAGCCAGTACGTATCAATTCACTTTTGTCCAAAGTTTCAACCTTTCCATCTCACCATATCATGAAGAGATATCCACCACCGTGGCCGTTGCCACTCCACCACTACCATTGGCGGAGGTGGACCAATGGGATGCCTTGACTAGATGTCTCGATCAAAGTCATTTGCAAGGTTAATGAATGTGCGAAACTAATGCATATAAAGTTTTAATTACGATTGTAACTTTCAACATGCTGAGTCAAACTCATCTAACAAGTTAAGTTCAACTTCACAACTCTACAAATGATCAATCATTTTATTTTGGACCATATATAGCCAGTTCGGCTAACCTAAAGTGTCATAACATTAATGTACGGTACCTAAAATTTTACTTCATTAACTAAAAGCTCTAGGGTTTGTTGTGTCTTTAAAGGAGTTAAAATTTAGGACCCCCTTTTGGCTGGGGGATTTACCCTAAAATTTAACGGCTACTATTCACATAAAAGACTCATTAATTAAAGTCAACTTCCCTGCCCTACATTCGTTTAACACAAAGAATAATACTTTAATCACACACTTCCTATCGGATATGTTCAATACGTTGAATTCAAATTACTATCAATCTTACCCCGTTCGACTCATACATTTGTAGAGCATTCCAACCAAAATGCATGTATATGTCTCTACAACAAATCAGGTGTTGACCTACTATATATGTCAACCAACGTCATGACACATTCAATGTATGTTCGAGACACGGAATATATATAGTCTTATCAAATTATACGAGACAGAATAGGGGCGTACCGTTTGCCAGATCAAGCAAGAAATCAGCTGGATTCATGGGAAAACTAGGGCAGAACCCAACAGATTCAAAATAATTCATGGCCTCATTGCCTTTACCAAAATATATACACCTCCCTTCAGACAAAACCACCACCGAGTCAAACGACTGGTAAACTCGGCTCGACGGCTGATGCACCGAGGTAACTATCGTTTTCCCCTTCTCCGCCAGTGACCCCAGCGTCGTCATCAACCGGAATGCAGCCGTGGAATCCAATCCCGATGTTGGCTCGTCAAGAATTAACAAACTAGGGTTTATCAGCATTTCATGTGCTATGCTTACTCTTTTTCTTTCGCCACCTGAAATTCCTCGAATAAAACTGTTCCCAATAATTGTATCCTTACATTTAGCCAAACCCAGTTCGCGAATCACCGATTCCGCCATGGAAATTTTCTCATTTCTAGAGAGAGAAGCTGGTAGCCTTAACAGAGAGCAGAAAATTAGGGTTTCACGAACTGTTAAGTGCGGTAACAGAACATCGTCTTGAGTGACGAACCCGATTCTTTTTCGGGTCAATTTGGTTAATTTCTTACTGTTGGCAAGGATCGAACCGGTGAGGCCGTGTCCATGGTGGAGCCGGCCGGCGAGAGCATTAAGGAGCGTTGATTTTCCGCTGCCGGAGGGGCCAAGGACGGCCAGGATTTGTCCTGGAGACACCATGCCCGTGATCCCATTTAAGATTTTTCGTTCTTGATTAATCCTGGCCGTCTGATTCTCAACATCAGATGATGATGTGGGTCCACCTGTTAACATCTTTCTCAGGATGGTTGTTCTAAATTCATTGCTATTCTCCAGTTTTACTCTGAAGCTTACTTCGATGAACTGCATGAAACCACCCCAAGAAAACCATACTTACATTAGTTATACTAGATCATCGATGCATGTTACTCGACTCGACTAGACTCAACAGTATAATCAACAAGAAAAAATCGTCCATAAATTTTTTACTTCTTGGAATAGTATCAAGCCTACTTTACAAAACTCAAACACCCTAATTAATGAGATTTTAGTTTTATTAATATTATACTGGACTATATACATTTGATCGGTGCATATAACAGATATATAAGTTTGTGTATATGTGTAAAATGTTTACCTTAAGGGTAATTGGATAAGAAGAGGACAAGACAGAATTGGAATCCCAAGAAGAGTTATTGGATGGTTCTCCATTAGGAGTTTCTGCAGCCATTGTTAAGAAGGAAAATGATAAGAGGGAAAGGAAAATGTGAGGAGGGAAATGTAATGGAGATCGAATTGAGAGCTCTTGCTTTCACCCCTATTTATTTTATTTTGAGAAGCCAATGGTTAACACGTCACATGCTACGTGTCAAAAAACCCACGTACATAGCCCCTTTGCTTTTTGTGTGTTAATCGGATTCATGAACCAGCCAATATTCAAATTAGAATAGCACTGCTCAAAGTGAGGAATATTAGTTTGTGATTTAATGCATGAATGAATAAAAAATTAACATATTAATATATTAAATCATAAACCGTTACGTATGACGATTATCGATAATTTTCAAATAGTAAGCATTACTCTTCAAATTAATATATATTTGTTTCCATTTGATTCTCTCTGCTTGTCTCTCTCTAACAGCAATTATGGGAAAATGAGAGGCAATTAAGCTCATGTTTGTCTTCTACTCTTTTTTCTATGTATTCATATTCAATCATACAATCATATAATAAAATATTTTATACGTAAATCTAAAAAAATTTCCTAATTTTTTTTTTTTGGCATGGATTGCAAAGCAGTAAGTCCACATCGGATTGTCCCGAAACTTCTGAAATTATTCATAAAGGCTTCCAAAATTCTTTTTGTTTTCTAACAAAATCTGAAAACTTTTAGAAAATTTGAGGAACGTTTAATAAAAAAATACTTGAAAAGTTATATAGCTTTTGTTGCCGGGTCTTAATCAAGGATTAACTTAATTACAGCATTTAACTAAGAATTAGATCTATCGTACTATTTCAAATTGTTCGAAGCCGAAAATAAAAATTAAATCGAGCTAATATGTAAAAATAAAATAAAATAAAATAAAAATAAAATTGCATAATTTTTTTATACATTAGCTCAGTCCAGCCTGTCCCTGTATCCGTCATTGACTAAATAGTTCATTATCCTGTTGTGCGGTATCGTGTTGAGATGGGTACCACACGATTTGGCATACATTTTGTATGGTTGGATGATGGTTAAAAAAAGTAAGAAAGAAATGGAAAAGGAGCGCGGAATATTAACCTTTTTGAATCAAAGGCGAGGATTAGAAGGTGGTGATTTGCTGTTTGCATTTGTTTTATACCTTTCGGTACAGCCGCTTTTTGTTGATTACGATGTAAGGATTATCCATTTTACATCCATCTTTAAAATTATTGGTTCAATTTCAACGTTATTTCCATCCATCTTTAAAATTTTGAAGATATTTATGATATCTTTTTGTGATTTTTGGCTATGTAAAGAATCAAGAATATGAAACGACTTATCTCTTCAAGAACATGATCAATCCATTCAATTTGATTATTCTTTAATGAGCCATGAAACTTTGCATTGAATCGAGCGACTAATAGTATTTTTAACCATATCAAAAACTAAGAAACAAGAAGTAATGTTAGCTTGTGTTAACAAAATTTGACTTGAAATCGCCCAATCCCAAAATTCAAGTTTGCTAGTTCAACTAATTAGATTTCTTCACATTATCATTCAACTAAAAAGTTTTCTCAAATACAGAGAACATGAACGATACTTTACGCTAAATAAGAAACCAACAAAATTAAAGAAGAGACGTTACAAAATGCCTCTTCCTAACTTTAAAATCTTTATGATATCAAAATTCAAATTTGCTAGTTCAACTAAGTTGTTCTTGCTACATTAACGTCTGTCTAAAAGTATTACTTTCTACAAGTGCAAAGAACGTCAAGAATACTTTATACTAACTAAGAGTGGACAGAATTAAAGAAAAGACGTGACGCATACTATTCAAGTATAAAAATGTCTCTTCCTCTTGTTAAAGAGTCATGGAGATGTGATTCTTTTAAGATTAAAAAAAAACCTTTGCCATTTTTCAAGAGAAAATGAAATTGGCAGTTCCCACTTACATTGCTTTAAACTGTTTATTACCAATAACCTATGATTATTTTATGTGAATTGTGTCCCACAAAATATTATGGAAGAAAAAGGTCAGACGCGTGTCGTGCAAACGAGGATGACAGAGTGAGCCACGTCCATGTTTCCCACTCATCTCTGCCCTACGCCTATGTCCCTCCCACTTATTGTTGTTCTTTTGGTAGTTGCAGCTTTTCAAGACGCTCCCCATCGCGTGACTTCAAGTGCTGATTTAATTTTCCATTTTCCATTTTTTACTTTTAATTGAGATTAAAACTTTTATTGAAACCACTCGAATGGGATCGCCATCAAACCGAAATGACTGATTCGGTTTGATTCCATTGTCGCAACTTAAAACCTAATGCATTCAAAGGTTTGTCACGTACATAATTTTTACGAGTAAGTGATGACATGATCTAATCAACTCAGGTCTTCATGTGATAAAAACGATTGTTGACTTTCAGTGGACAAATAATCATGCTAAAATTATTTGGGCTATGTTTGTTTCGGATTAAAATCAGATTTTAATCTAAGTCAAGATCAAACAATCAATATTAACAACATATTTTGTGGGTCTCACAACTTTTCAACCACACATTTCAAAAACTTCTATCAAAATCTACTAAAAATCTAATTTTAATCCCCACCAAACACCCACTTATTTATCTAATGAACTTTCAAGCATAAATAACAAAGCTAAGTCCCTGTTTGACGGTCATTATTGTGTAAAAAATGATAATTTGAATAGTGATTTTTTAGAAAATGATGTATGGTTAAATGTGGAAAAAATGGATTTACATGCCAAATATTTTATTTTGTGAATGTGTTGTTGAAAATACATATAAAAAATAAATTATTTTTTTAAAGGGAGTCAAACAAGGACTAAGTATTAATCCAAATAATATTAAATTTCTAACACATACCATTTATGGCACGTCTCTATTATGAGGACAAATAGTCAATTTTGAAAGAACTTATTATCAATAATTTTTAGATATGAATCTATCTGATTCAAAAGAGAATAAGGCTCTCCAAGCACGTTGAAATCGGACTCAGAGTCGCATTACCCGCAGGAACACTTAGAAGAGCTCGTATGTCTTGCATATAATAAGACTATATTGAATCGATGAACTCATTTTTAGATAAAATAATCGTGGACCCCTCTTGTAATGGTGCGTGTACATCGAGGTGTTAACTCCGATGTACGTGTAACATATCTCTTTTTAGTAAAATGGGAAGACAACACCAAGCTTGACAGAGCATCGAAGAAGTGGTAACATCCTATACAATTGACATCATGTTGAATTATTAAAATGTAACTTTTTGACCAACGTGACACTATTTCACCACCATTATTTGGGGGAATTATTGTTAAGACATATATTCTTATAAAAACATGATTAATAATTGTAGAAATGGTTTGACCGAATAAAATAACGTCAAAAATGGTGGGCTCTCAGAATATTTTACAAGTTATGGAGTTTGACTGAATTGCTCGATTTTATAAAAATCAAAAGAAAAAATCCTGAGTGCCAAATCTTGAACAAGGATTTTTATGTACTATGCTCAATTATTTTACTTCCAATGGACCGTCCTTCTATTCTTTTTCATGATTCTCATTCTTCCTCCAAACAAAATGATGAAAGAAAGAAAGAAAAAAATTTAGTTGATGATTTTTTGTTGTAAATCTTAAATGACTAGGTATATTTATGCAATCCTTATTGAGGCTACTGAATTAAATTAAAATTTAAAAAATAAATCTTTTTAAAGAAAATTCACAAACACATGTTTGGGACTAGATAGTATACCCGAAAGATTATCTATGTATTTGTAATGATCACCATTCTTAAGAGTGTGCGGTTCGAGCTAAAAAATGAGCTAGTTCAAAACTTTTGTGATTTTGAATTTTCTATCAAACGAAGTAATGATTCGAATGAATGTACAAAATAAGAGCCGATGTATGTTTCATTTCAAATTTATTGATAATAAAGTTTTCTTAGTTATTGCTGTAACATTAATTGATCAAAGCTCGATAGCAAAAAAAAAAAAAAAATACTTTAAGAATAGCACAAGTAACTATTATGTCTTAGAATTTAAAATTTTTAAAGAGGACAAAACTTTCTTAGCTCCTCTTTGTTTCACATTATTAGAAGAATTTTTACCGTTACAAAATGGATCAGCCGCAATCTTTAACTACTTTGTCCATAGTGGGACCCACTTTTTGAAAGAAAAAAAAGGGTCAATTTTTTCATTTTCACATACAAAATAAACAGGGGCTTAGTTTCAATTGAATAACTTTAACGCGCCATGTACAAATTAAATTAATATTTTTAAAGAAATTAGTTATTTAAACTTGTGATGTACGTTGTATAGTACGATAAAACTTTATGCTAAAAATAGGAGTATGCTAAAAAGAAATTATATATGTTCGTGTAATCATTAAAGATAGGAGTATGTATTAAAAGATCAAGGTATTGTAATGCTAAAAAAAAAAAAAAAATTCAAACCACGTGTATGGTCTAAATTGTATGTAATGATTATACTGTGGTGGTTATTTATTTATATACAATTATTTTTATTTTTTTTTGTCAAAATTACATTTAAACCCTAATTCAGAATTGGCCGAAACTTTAAATCCATACGTAGAAGGCAGATTAAAAGTGGTAATTGAAGAGCCAACACGAAGATTGATTCTTACGTTGAAAGAATTAGATCTGAGTAAAAAAATTAGTTCAAAAAATCAAGTTGATAATTAAATAACTAGGTGGTCGAGATATCTTCTATAGTACAACTCTGCTTAAAATTTTGGTAATACTATACGCGGGACGATTCAATGGACAATGCAACTCATAAGTGTGGTTTACGATTTTATTATCCAATTTGAGATTGGAGTTGATGTGATGGATTAGGATATAAGGGTCCGTTTGATTGCAAATGTGAAAAATTAGTGGAAAAAAAATGAATTCCAGGGAATTGAATGTTTATAAATTATTTTACTGAGAATTATAATTAATTCTATAAGGGTTCGTTTGGCTTTATTTTTCATAAAAATTGTCCATGAAAGGAAATTTTTATTTTTTTGACAATTATGAATAGAATTTCTTTCCATTGTCCAAAAAAAAATAAAAAAAAATTGGCTGGAAAACCAATTCCCACCACACCAAATTGGTTGGAATTGATTTTCCACCAATTTAAGGAAATTGCATATATGTGAAACAAATCAAGAAAAGTAATTCCATGGAATTTTTTTTGTATCAAACAAGGCAACATGTAAAGTTGAAAAATATTTTTCATTTTCCATAAAAAATCTTGGATTATCAAACACACCCTAAGTGTCATAATTTGGCAAAATAAATAATGAAGAATTATCCTCCATGTACAGAACTATTCACTACCAAAATGCTCATAGATACGCACATAGTGTGTGGACCCCACATGAATTAAATATTATTAAAAAAAGGTGAACCCCACATGTTTGTGTCTTGCCTGAAAAAATTCTGTGAAGTTTTTGCCCAATAATTGTAGCAGGGTTCAATAATGAAATCAATAAACTGATGAACCCTTTTAATGCAGCAAGGTGGGAAAATGAAAAAAGATCCACAAAGTAATTGCTAAGAAATAAATAAAATAGATGCCTAATTTTTCTAGCACAAGTAACAAAAGCTTTTAATTAAAGCCTCCGGCAGAAGTTGTATTCTTGCAAGTGAAGATTGTTTATTTCGTCGGTTTAGTAACTCAAAATATCTTTAGAATTATACAAAGATTTCTTTCTTTTTTTTTTTTTCAATCATTATTATATTGCAAAATTGACACTTTAAATGATGAAATTTTTTGACTTGAATCTTTCCAACGACCCGACGAAACCATCCAAAAATGACTTTTTACGGTAGAAAAATAAAAATTTGTTGTTAAAAGTGAAATTTCTTGTATTTTGCAAATAATTTGGTAACATATATTTCTTTTAAATAGTGCGGCTAAAACATGCATAAACTAAGTGTACATTAGTTGCTCTTTCGTTTTCTTCCCCACTTGAAAAATTTAAATGTACAGTTTTTACTTTTTAGACATACAAATTTAACTTTTTAACTTATTCAAAAATTTAAACTACTAGAATTATTTGAAAAGACTGGAGATGAGAATTGGTAGGAATTGATGAATGATCGACATCCATTGGTGGATTTTAAGACAACATTTTATCAGATTCAGACAGCTTTTGTCAGCCATGATGCTGCGAAGGTGACTTCTATTGTCCTAATGGTGCTTGGAAGTGGCCGATAGTTCTCCATCATTTGAACATAATTTTGAGCTGTAAGTGGGATAAGGACTTGCTTTGATTTGTGATTACATGTAGCGTATAATCTACGCTCATTGCGATTGTCTCATTTGGATCTAAAATATAGTTAGAGATAGCGTGAGAGTGATGGACGGTACGGGACCAGAATATTTTTAGACATTGAAAAAGCTATGTAAAAATTGATAGATGGTGTGGCAACATGAGCATTGCACGCTTGTTGCACCTCGAATGTACATTAGTAATGTGTGGCAACCTCCACATACCAATTGAGCCAATTCAGTGCCTGCTCAAGGGCCGTTTGGCATATATATATATATATATGAGAACCGATTGGGATACAGGATCCACAGATACCTCACAATAGGGGGACAGGTGGGAGTTTTTTGGCATTTTTTTTATTACCATGGGTCCTGCATGAGACCCACCCATGTGAGTATCTGTGCAATTATTTTCTGTACATTTGGCTTTGCTCTATATATATACAACCATGCTACAGTACTATCTTAGTTGACATCCTGGTTGACATCCTAGTTCAGTGAGGCAGTTTATCCCTAATGCGATTTTACTTTTATTTTGGGAAATTGGATTCACTTGTCGTTTGATTGCAAATGTAGAAAATGAGTAGAAAAAAAAAAATGAATTACAGTGATTTGTGATCAATTAATAATATATGACCAATTATATAAAATTTGTGACCAAATTATACGGAAATGTGACTTTAATATGTTTAATTAATTAATAAAATTTAAAAAAATCTAAGATTTGAGATTTTAAACATTGATCTCTTAAATTTGAAATTGATGAAACTTAACCTCTTAGTTATGTAATCTTCCATATCTTAAAATAGTGGTAATGGTTACAGCAAATGGAAACGACATAATAAAACACGTGTTAAAAGTGTTTCCCATTGAGATTTTATTGGATATTAGTGTATTTCAATGGCATCCATGAAAATCTATTTATCACAAGTAACGCGTGAATTTATAATAATTTCATTAATAAAACGATTTCAAAATATTTGGATGGATTTCAAACTTAAAAATACACCTAACAAACTATTTTAAAATTTCACAATTTTTAGCCACTGTTTGGTGCACATTTTGGAAGTAAGAATGTATTTTTATCGTTAATGTGATGGAGAATATGTGATTGAAAAAGAAGGAAAAGTTATTGATGTGATGAAAAATATTATTTTATTGAAAAATGTGTGATTGAAAATAAATAAAAAAATGAAATTGAGAAAAATAATGTGGCTCAAACGGGGGCTAAGTAAGAGTATTATGAATTCTATGAAAATCTTATCAAATTCATAATATTATAAAATTCATTAAAATCTCAGCTGTGAACGCCCCATTTCATTGTATTTTTGAATTGTGTGCTTAAGACAAAAGGCTGTTTGCCTCAAGGTTCCCTATGTCAATGGGCTTTTGAATGTTCAAATGAAGACAAGGCCATTAATTAGGTGGATCAGATGGTTCAAGAAAGATGGCTCCAAGGCCCAGAATTTCAAGCTCTAAAATTACTTGGTAAAATGTAAATGGCCCGGAAAAAGTATAGTGTAGGATTAGAAGAAGTTTTCCTTTAGAGAAAATTGACACATATAACATTAAGCCCGTGTTTGGACTCCATTCTTTAAAACTCATTATTTTTGAAACTTATTTTCAACTAGACATCATTTCAATAAAATAATTTACACATAGATTAATAATATTTCCCTACCTTCTAATTAAACATTCTTAAAACAAAATCACTTTTCACAAAATTTATACTAAAAAAATCTCTATCAAACAGGAACTAACTCCAGATTGGCATTCATTTTCAACCATGCATTAGATGGAATACACAACTTTTAAACCCCACATTTCATCATTTCTTTTTTTTTTTTTCAAAATCTACTAAAAATCTGATTTTTATCTAAGTCAAACCGGAACTAAAATTGGAGATATTAATTAAAAACTTTTTGTTTAGAGATTTTCGGTTTTAGCAACCCAAGCTGCTAGCTCGAGTTTATGGGAATCACCTCGCATAAGACAACCATTCAATCGTAGAAGGTAAGCAATGAATTATTGATATAGTTTTTCAAAAAAATTAAATAAATGAATAAACACCAACATATTTCATGTCATTTGTGTTGACATCAAATCAAATATAGGACCAAAGAAAATAAGACAAAACACATGATCACGAGTGGAAACATTCTTAAATAAACTTCTAAATTGGCTGCCGGCTGAGATTTGATGTAAACTTCATTTATTCAATTAATTTGACATTTTATTTATTTATTGATGTCAATTTTTATGTTCAAACTATTTACCTTACATTATGCTAACAATTGAAGCGTGCCCATAGAGTACAAGTTTCCGAGAATAATGAATTAGTGATAGCTTTAACCAAGTCATCATAGTTATCAAATGAAAAGTTTTAAGTAAAGAATGAAGAATTGTGGAAGGATGAGTCTCTATAGATTTGACTCGCTTGTTGATAGCATGCCAAGTTATCATAGTTATCAAACTTGGATCGAAATGGTCGATCAGACCAGTGACTCGATGATCCATTAATTCAGGTTGGGTTAATTTTTAAATCGAATTTGATAACTACAAAAATTAAAGAATTTTATCGAGTCATCTACATCTTTATTCAAGTATGACAAAATCACTTCATGCACTCGTCGAAATTTTTTTGAATCGATTGACAAAGAATTGTGAATATGATATTTATTATTATTCTAGTTAAAAGATATCTAATAAAGCAAACGTCCAAACTTAAAAAGTTTGTTTATAGTTGGAAAATTAAGAAAGCACAAACACTAATGCAGGAGCCCACAATCACATGCCATTAGCAAACATAAACTTGATCACGTGCATATAGCAATTGTCCCGTTAGCCATCATCAATTGAGGCACGGGTGCCTCTTCAGTCACCATCTATTGCAAACCTTTTTCAAAAAAATTAGAAAAATTTGAAAGTCATTTTACTTATTGTCTAGGGTAATTTAGGTATGTATGGAAAATAATAAATAAATAAATAACTATTCAAAATAAATACGTATGTAAATAAGATTAATGTGCAAAAGAGAGAAAAAAAAAATATGAATTATCTCCACTAATTGAATGATAAAAGTGAGACATTTTTTTCATTATTTATCCTCGATTTAATAATATTTGTGTCTAGATACAAGATGAACCGTCACCTAGAACAAAGATGTGGCGTGCCCGTCTAAAGGCTTTGATGCTTTCAATTCAATTTTTGACAAGTCATAAAAAGGTAGAAAATGACCAATTTCAAATATTTTTATTTTTTGTTTTTTCAAATAATATTTTAAAAATGGTGAAAATAATAATAATAAAAAAAGGTCAACCTCACGTAGGGATGTCAAAATGGCTAGCTGGCTCAGGCGGCCCGTGGCTTGGCCCGGGGAAAGCCCGAGTCGGGCCGGCTCGTGGCTGTGGACCACTGAGCCCCATTTTGGGGCATCAGCTCGAGCCCGTGTCACGGGCCATTCTATCCACCGAGCCGAGCTTTATTAAAAAAAAATAGATTTTAAATTCACGCCCCATATAAATTACACAAATTTTAAATTCTTTTAAAAAATTAGATTTGTCACAAAAAAAAAAAAAAAGCCGGCTCATTGACACCCCTACCCACGCGACCTAGACGACTATTGCTAAAGAGTGAGTCTACGGGTACATCCGAGTGTCCATAATGGACACTTCGATGGACACCCGAATGTACAAGTAGATTATTCCATTGTTAAATATAGCCTGCCTTTGCTAACATGCTCACAATTAGTAATGAACCTTTTTCCGAGAAAACAAAATTTGAGAAAGTTTGATCCATCTTTTCCCTCTAAATTTGTGTCAATTTCCTTTGTTTGGTTATGGAACTTCTTAGTGTTGAATGTTCTTATTATATGCTTAAAAGTAATGTTATTTATATGCATGCGTGTTATGTTAATTTCTTTCCTCATAATTAAGGAGCTTAGTACATAATTACAAGGGTTCAATTTATTCATAATATAAACATATTAAATATGCAAAAGTTAGTTTAAATGGCGTGACTCAACATAATGTGTAAACAAACAAAATTCATAATATAAACATATTAAATATACAAAAGTTAGTTTAAATGGCGTGACTCAACATAATGTGTAAACAAACAAAAGTTAATGAATGAATTTATTATTGACAATCATTTTGTCACATTTTGAACATGTTAAGGCCTAAACATAATCCTATTGCGTCGATTCATGACCCAAGCTTGAGCCACCGTCATCACTAACTGAATATTGATCGTAGTCGTCTCCAACCACTACTTATAACATTAAGTATTATATCAACACTGTCCTCACCACCACTTGTAGCATTCATCAGGAATGGGGTTGTAGTGGCGATTATCCGTTAGGTAGAGGTATTAGATGGGACTAATGGCTCGCTCACTAAGGGACAAACCGATCCAAACTTTGGTTGAGCGAGCCGGCTCGTCCATTTAAAACTAGATTAGTGGTGCATTCGTGTTTGTGTTTGAGTGTATTAAAAAGTAATATTTGTTGAATGAGAAAATTAATAACGATAAATTTGAATTTTTAAAAGTCAGAAGCGTTTAGTGTATTTTTCTCTTCTTTTTACACACGTTGAGTTCCCTTGCCCTGAAAATTTAATAGTCTAGTAAAAGATTATTTTTAGACTTCTACTTTATAATGTTCCAAAAATAAATTTTCACAATCAAATAACTCATCTCGTGTTAATTTTTATTCACTCAAAATATATTTAAGTATATAAATATAGTACAATCATCTATAGCAAAACAAAAGATGTTTACAAAACGGTCCTACAACTTTAAATAACTCGTGAGACATCCTCAAGTTTTAGTTTAAAGCTAGAAGTATGTAACTAAATTTCCAAAATAACCCTCACTTTCGCAGCGATTAATATGAGTTAGGTTACAAATTCACTTTTAAGTGTTACCAAATGCAAAAAAATGCGGTCGAAGATGTTTGTTTTATAATGTATGGTTGGTATCACGTTTCTAAAAATCGATAAAATTAAAACTCGAATAATTTCTCGATTTTGTACAAAAATTTGCAAATGAAAAATCATCAGATGAAGTGTCCGATATCGTGTTAAATTAATGGATTTGATGCTTACTTCAATTAAGACATTTAAATCAAGAATCATGCTTGATGTACAGA
>CAIGRS010303458.1:3425-25728 GCA_903798395.1 Fraxinus floribunda
AAAAAAAAAAGGTGTACAAAAACATGGATGGATGCAGAAATTTATGCTAACAAATGTAATAGTAACATTGTACCAACTACCACAACCCACAAGATCTCAGCAGGCCATTATACAAATCATTTTTTACTTATATAAGTAATTAAGTACCTCACTTTCACAATCATACTCATATCCATCAGGGTCATTATCCACTGTCCCAACAGAAGAAGATGACACATTCGCCGATGCACTTGTCGGAAAATACCCACCGGGCGACGAGTTCAACGCTGAAGATGATTCGAGCACAGAGATCCGTCCCGGACCTGGGAAAGTTGGTGGAACATAATCATGGGTTGTAGCAAAAGACTGCTGATGCATTAGAGTTGAAGAAGAAGACGGAGGAGGAAGGAGAAATTTTTGGAGAAAAAAGGAAATGTCATCGGTCTCTACAGGTGAAGAAGATGAAGAACAGTAGTTCGTAGTTGCATATATATTTGCCATAGATATGAATTGTTGAATACATATAAGTTGATCAAACAAGAGATGAAAAAAGTTCAAAAGAGGGTGATTTTGTTTCTGGTTTCATCTCTCTGACTCTGCACAAGTAATAAAGATTCAAACCCGTTTCAATAGGCTGAGATCACTCTTTGAAGTGGTGCTGAAACGGTTTGACTGGTCTTATTGGAAGTGGGAACTGAAGCATGTACAGTGAACGGTGTTTTTACAGATGGTGAAGTTCTTTTTCACTGTTTAAAACTCCTAAAAAAATTGAGCCATGCTTCACTACCAGGTAGGGGGTGGGTATTTTTTTTTTTTTTGACTTTTTTATGGCACCCGCCTCATGTGAGAGAAGCGTGCAATTTGAACCGAAAAAATTTGGTTGTACAGTGTTTAGACCCCTATAATTTCTACCGTCCTTTCTAATTAGTGTGGGTTCCACTAATTAATTAAATAATGGGGCTCACACTAATTACAGAGGACTGTAACTGTACATATAGTGTATCTCATTTGAACCAGGGTTTTGCTATGTGTAGGAGCCTAAGGGAGTTCCCAATTTTTTTATTGAATGTGGGACCCTCTTAGGGGGATGTACATCGGGATGTCAACTCGAATATACAAATAACAAAATCTTCTCAATATTCTTCAAGTGGTCTAAACGACTTGTCTCCCACGAGTGGCTCACTATTCTCATCTTTTAAGCATTTTGACCAGGATTAACACTAAATCCCACATGCGCGACTCGCTAATTACATCTTTTAAGCATTCTAAGAGAGATTTGAATGGATTTTGTCATTGAGCTTGATCGTAAAATTATAATAAAAAGTTAAAATACCAACTTATGATACCATGTAACCTTAATAATAGTGTATCAAATGTGTTATATTGGGTTTGTGTAAAAAGAAAATTTGGATTAAATTATTCTAGTTGTAAGATAATTTTACAAAATACTCGGAGACTTAAAATGAGGTTTTGGATTTTGGGGTATTTACAAAAAAATGAGATTTTACTTGAGGATGTGCATAAGTTGGCATTTAACATCCATCATGTAATTGAGTGACTAATTTAGAGTCGGGCTCGAGTATAAGATGAATAATTATAAAGTGAGATGAATAACTCAAAACTACCTCTGGCTGTGATAATTTTCAAAAGCTCTAATTAAATAATAAAAAAAGGTGATTAATAGATGTAGCAGTTTTCGATTGAGTATTAGACAAAAAAACTTACATTTTGTTGAAGCGGAACAAGACGTTGGATCTACAGTCTAGTTTGATGGGATTAAAAATAGATTTTTAATAGATTTTGATAAAAATAAAAAAAACATGAAATGTGTTATTAAAATTAATTGTTAATTTTGCCTTAGATTAAAATCTGAATTTTAAGCTCTATCAAATAGGGAATAAGTATATTATGCACGAAAAACAATGAAATATAAGAACATTACTATGTTATTTTCTAAGTGCATCTCTAGTGATAATCTGAAATAAATTTATAAATTTTTACCTTACTCTTGATGCAAGGATGCAACATCTTAGCCTTTGTTTGGGCTTCATTTTAATGAGGTTTTGTGAAAAATATTGCGGACTTGTTTGTCATAGACGTAATTACCCTAGGCTTTGTTCATTACTACTGATGCCAAGCATAGAGATCTTGCCCCTATAGTCTAATAGGACAACAATTTGAACTGTGCAGTAGGCAGTCAAAATTGAATTAAGCTCTTTTGTCAGAAAAAATTGTCAATTTGGTTGACATACACTCACATTGGTGTGGGATCCATATAAATAAATAATTCAAAAAGGAGTTCCCCTATTGTGAATGCTTTGTTCAAAATTATGATGATTTCCTTATATGTAGTGGCACCTCATAATCATGGAATAGAAGTTGTGATTGTTGGTGATATTGCCATCGTTAATTCCATTCATAACACTGTTTGATATTGGTACTACTTTATTATTATGTTGTGGTCATTTTAATCCATCGATGATCATAGATTGTTCTACTACCGTTAATTCTGTCAGAATCCCAACTGATAACGTTTCTCAACATGTACTGTGTGATTTTATTGATTATTGTTCGAAAGATCCCCTTACAGATTTTATCTAAGGCCCCGAAGTTGTTTGAACACCCTCCAATTAAATTATTTGGAGTACATCCAATTTAAGTCTATTGTGGAGAAAGAGGGTTGTATGGTTGCCTCCATAGGAAAAGAGTATGAAAAGGGTAATATGTTTGATTCATTAATTCTAATGAAATGTCACTATTGGAATATTAAATACCAATCAACTAATCAAAATAGCCATGGATTGGAGGGGACCAACACGAAATAGACTAGCTTACTTCTTTAATTGTTTTGTGTAGGGTGGGGAGAATCAGAGTACAAGGATGGATGGCTAGTTGCATTCAAAGTTGCAATCAAGATGAGATTGTTCCAAGTAACTTTGAATTTCAATCATGTGACACAAGTTTTGTTGCGTGATTAAAATAGTTCAATGACTCTTGAAAATTACTTCAAACATAGAGTGCATTATCTAAACATATACTCCCTCCGTCCCAAAAAGATAGTCCTGTATACTATTTTTGTCCGTCCCAAAAAGATAGTCCTATTTCCATTTTAAACATGTATTAAATTTTTCATTTCCACATATACCCTTATTTAATACATCTTGGTATAATAGACACCAACTACCTAGATAAGGGATAAAGGGTATAGATGGAAAAACATAGTAAAATTTAAAAACTACCTAGTTAAGGGATAAAGGGTATAGATGGAAAAACATGGTAAAATTTAATACTCTAACTATACTAACTACAATTTCTTAATCTGTGTGAAAATAACCATAGGACTATCTTTTTGGGACGGAGGGAGTAATCATTAATCAATTGACGATAACATTAAATAAAAAAAAAGTTGGAAGTCGATAATAAATCAACACACTTCTATGGATAAAATCCATTTTTTATGTAGCATACATGTTCACATTGAAAATGGCTGAAGTGTAACCGTAAAAAATAATTACGTCTAGAAATATTTACTTATTGTCTTATACCGAATAAGGTAGGCAAAATTCATAATATCGCGTTCATATTTTTTGCTTGTTTAGAATTGTTGATGTTGAAAAATGTATAAACAGAATCCAAGCCAACTTAAAGTATAAATGTTGTTGTATGAGAAATAAATCAAGGGATTTGATGATCATAAGGCAATATTATCGGCCTTTTTCCTTTGAAAATGTTAAACATGTTTTCAGATTACAATGAGATCTTTTAGTAGTCCTCCTAATGCCTCTCCTCTATCCCCCCTGTCCATTGGCTTTTAGTACAGGTGGTTGTGTTAGGTGTGACTTCAGTTGGTTGAAGGCGACCTGGCATTATGATGTCCATTCAAATTTCTTTCCACCTCTTAGTATGTCAAAAAAAGGTCTGCACTTATCTTTTGATTTTGACATGAATCGACTGAGGGCAGCTATTTGTCCTGTCAAACTTTGAACTTCCTTGGGTCTAGTTGGATGACGCATGTCAATGATGGCCCTTATCTTATCTGGGTTAGCTTCGATCCTTCTACAGTTCACAAGGTATCCCAAGAATTCTTCCGAGCTCACTCCGAAGGCACATTTGTAGGGATTCAACTTCATCCCATATGTTCTTAGAATCTCGAACATTTCAGTAAGATGCTGCTGATATTTCCGTGCATCCGCACTTTTGACCAACATGTCATTCACGTATATCTCCATGGTTTTTCTGATTTGCGAGGCGAACATAGAGTTGACTAGGCGTTGGTAGGTTGCACCAGCATTTTTTAGGCCAAATGGCGTGACTTTGTAGCAATACAAACCTCTGTCAGTGATAAATGCCGTGTGCTCCTGGTCGGGTTCGTACATGAGAATCTAGTTATAGCCTGAATATGCATCCATGAGCAGTGGCGTCTACCATTTGGTCAATCCTTGGCAAAGGGAAACCATCTTTAGGGCACGCTTTATTCAGGTCAGTGAAGTCGATGCACACTCTCCAATCTCCGTTATTCTTTTTGACTAGCACTGGATTGGCGATCCATTTCGGATATTTTGCTCCTCGGATAAATCCGTTCTTGAGTAGCTTTTGTACTTCCTTGTTTAAAGCCTCATACCGTTCTGGATTCAAAGGCCTTCTTCGTTGATGTTTAGGCCGTGCTAAGGGATCAACTCCTAATCTATGACACATGACTTTTGGGTTGATCCCCTTCATATCAGCATGTTCCCAAGCGAAGACATCAAGGTTTTCTTGGAGGAAACTGATGATTTGATCTTTGACTGGAGGTTGGAGGTCATGACCTATTTTTAATTCTTTCGGTGGAGTGCCTGTACCGACCTTAATGACATCCAGCTCTTCCACAGGCTTTCCTCCCTGTACTTTAAGTCGCGGGTCTAACAAGTCTGATAGGGATTCCGTTGTGCACGTCATGCAGATCTCTGGGAATTGGTGAATCTTTTTCCCTTTTGAGTCTATCGTCACCTGATACTGGGCGGCACTTCCTTTGTTCCCCTTGACTCGTCCTGTACCGTGAGGCGTGGAAAACTTGATGGAATAGTGGTATAAGGATACCGCTGCTTTGAGGTCAAACAGCAATGGTTGCCGCATTCAGTTTAGTTTGGCGAGGTAGGTCTCCGACCTCAACAGGGAGTTTGATTACTCCTTTGGCCCTAGATAATGCGCCATCCAGTCCCATAATCATGTTTGGGTATGGTTGCAGGAAACCAAGAGGGAAACCGTTCCGCTCCAAAGTGTCTGTGTAAAGTATATTGAGGGCACTTCCAGTATCCACCAAGACTTTGGAGATGCCAATTTTGGAGATGCGTGCCGGAATTACCAGGACTCTAGGGTAGAGGATTGGATCCGCTTTCTTTTCTTCGAATAAAAGCAGGTCATCAGTCGCCTTTTTTGCCATATTTCTCTAAAATACCAATTTTGGTGAGGTCGGCTATTAAAGGATTTTCAGGTCTTGACACCCCAGCATATTGGTAGTGCTGGATGTTTAGCATTCCGACTAGGGGACTGGGAAGATCTATATTGCAGGCTCTTGCTTCAATCTAATTTTCGCGTATTGTGCCTGGGCCGTTTGGAGTTAGGAACTTGACACAATAATAATATATTGAGGTAGCCGCTTGCAACTCGTGCAGTAAGGGCCTTCCTAATATATCGTTGTAATTTGAAGGAATATCCACCCCAATGAAGTCAGCTAGAATTCTTCTATGGCATGGGGGTTCGCCGAATTCTACACTGAGTAATATCTGCCCCCGAGCTTCAATTGGGTCTCCGAAAAATCCTTGCAACTTCCGAGAATACGGTTGGAGGTACGATCTTGTATAGCCATTTGTTTCAAAGTTCCGTTGTCAACTATAGTTCGGTGTATCTGAACTCCCGCCACATTCATTGATATGACTAGCGCGTCGCTTTGGTTTTGCAAGACTCCTTGCGCATCTTTTTCTAAAAATCCAAACCACTCAGGGTCTGGCGGAGCAGCGACCTCCGATGTGGGGCACCTCATACTGTAATTTTGATATACGTGGGCATCGCGTGCTAACTTGTGTCTGGTTCTTCGTGAGCCCTCCAGACATTGATTTCCGCTTATTAGATTCGGATTTCGGCACGGGGTTGTGGGTCGCGAGCCTGAGGCCCATACCGCGCTTGTTGGTCCAATCCTTGCTGATTTGGTTGTTGAAGCCCAACAGGATTTGCCCCTTGCGATTTGGCTACGAACTCTTATAGGTGACCTCGTCGGATGAGTGTTTCCACCTCTTTCTTAAGGTTTCGACAATTATCAGTGTTATGTCCTACCGTTCTATGATAACGACAGTATTTTCCTTGGCTCTTCCCGGTTGCCTCCTTCCTTCTAGATGGAGGTCGGCGAAAAGACTCATTTGCTTCAGTTTGAAGAAAGACTTCTTCCAATGTAGCATTTAAAGGATGATATTCGTGAAATTTATCGGGATATGGTCTAGAACGACTTTGATCCCTCTTATCTTTCCTTTTTTTCCGACCTGGATCCTTTTCCGCTTGTCTCCCTTTTGCTCGCTGTGGAGACTGGGGAATTTGCTTAACGTCCTCATGGTCCAAAGTGACTTCCTCAATACTTTTATATTTCTCAGCTCGGCCTAAGAGCTCATGGTATGTCTGTGGATCGTTCTCGTGAACTGACCACCAAAATCTTGTTTTAGGCCTTAGTCTGAACAGAACTGTCATAAGTGCAGCATCATCGTCAGAGATTTTCTCAACTTCCATAGACTGTTTGTTAAACATGTCCAAGTAACTTTTGAGGGATTCAGTCTTTCTCTGTTTAATGCTTACCAACCTCTCATTGGGTGTGGTTCTCGCCTTTGACCCCATGAACTGGGCGAGGAATGCAGTGGCGAGATCATCCCAGCTTTTTATAGACCTTTGATGCAACCTCCTGAACCATCGCTGAGCTTTGTCTCCCAGGGTTAAGGGAAAAGCACGGCACATGATGGCTTCTCCAGCTCTTTGCAGTTCCCTCCAAGAGGAGTATTTGTAATATGGCTAAGGGGGTCTCCTTCCCCCATCATATCCAGTTACTTGGGGCATTTTCATCTTTTCAAGCAGGGGTTCTGCCAAAATATCCTCAGAAAATGGCGAGTGGCATTTCGTGAGATACTTATCTATGCCTCCCTTGTTTTTAGCCTCCAAGTCCGTTATGCGTTTCTTAAGGGCACTCACTTCGTTTTCTTGTCGTTCAGGAGGATGATGTCTCCGGTTCTCGGTCGGCTTTTTGGTGGGTGTCAGGGAATGTTGGGAACACAGTCTATTGGACACACTATCTGTCCTTCTAGTATTTGATTTTGTCGTCATAGGGGAACTTTTGACTTCTTTAGTTTGACTTCTGGAGGATCTTTCACCTGAAAAATACGGGGTCCTTCTAGTAGAAAGTCGCTCGATTTTTGCCTGGTGAGGAGATTCCACCTCGATTTCTGGTGGGGGATTCCGAGCTTGGTTTTGCTCCAGCATGGTGACAATGTTTGTTAATTTCTCAATGGCTTCCTTCATTGTTGCCATTTGCGGGTCAGTAGTTTCATTCCGGCCTCGTCTTTCAGAGTTCCTTGGATTGCTACTTCGTTTTGGATGAGTATGAGATTGATTTTCAGATGCTAAAAGTTCATCCATGGTGTTGTTTCGTGGATTGTGTGTGGAGATGGGGCCGTTTTTCAAGTTGGGGCCCTCCTTCTAGCGCCAAACTGTTGACGTTGAAAAATGTATAAACAGAATCCAAGCCAACTTAAAGTATAAATGTCGTTGTAGGAGAAATAAATCAAGGGATTTGATGATCATAAGGCAATATTATCGCCCTTTTTTCCGTTGAAAATGTTAAATATGTTTTTAGATTACAAGTGGGTCCCAACATTAAATACTTTGTGTAAGAAAGCAAGCTAACACTTCTGATTGGAGGGTTAAGTGGGCACTGACGTGAGACCTTTCCACTTGTACTCCTTTGATTAATAACATGAAGATCTTGTCAGTGATCTGCAATTAGTAGCTACTGTTGCATCTTGAAAGACTACAATAGCTTGCTGGGTAAGTTATGTTGCGCCTTGAAAGACTACAATAACTTGTTGGGCAAGTTTACCCAAGAACCGAAATGAGCTAACATACCCGACCTTGCGTTGTCCTCTCTTCATTGGAACATAAATAGTCCGAGCTTAGCGACCTCGTATGTCGATGTCAACAAGAATTATGAATTAAACGTCGACTCTTAGACACGTAAACTTTATATACTTTCCACACACAAAGAAGGAATGTGATTTACTATCAAATAATTTATTTCCATTGCCCTATTCTATGACTAGTCTCGACTAAAATGAAAAATGAGCTATCCCAAACTAGCAACTCTTAAATTTACTATAAACCCTTCAAGTTCAGTGCATGTTTGACGCATACTTAATTTATACACATAATTTATCGAAACTACTTTTTATCTACACATTCTATGAATTTTACTAGTACTATTTACTTATTTTATCTATTTATTACTAAAATTAATTATAATCACTCTCAAACATGCATAAAGCTATAATTTTTGTACACAAATTTGTTGGTCAGCAAAATCAGACCTTTCACCTTCGATCCAAACGTAACCTTAACTAGTCAACTTGCAAGGCCTTCTTATGTTGATTTTTATTAGAACCTATAAGAGCTACACGTGGCACTAATATTAGTTAGCTGTAGTTAGTTAGGACAGCTGTTATGTACAGCTGTCATTGTATCCCATTCCCACTTCTTTCATCTTATATTTATAAACTCTCTGTATCATTAGAATAGTTGAATACGAATTTCATTTTCTCTCCAACACTTTTTCTCCTTCAATATGGTATCAGAGAATTGCTCTCTCTCTCCGCTTCGCGATTTATTGCAGTAATTTCTGACATTGATCATGGCTGATATCTCAATCCCAAATCAATCAGATCCGGTTTCATCTTCATCAATGAGTCATTCCGCCATTGATGATGTTACCAGTCCGTATTATCTCCATCACTCAGATAATCCTGGTTTAATTCTGGTCTCGCAGCAATTAACAGGTGAGAATTACTCTTCCTGGAGCCGTGCTATGACTATAGCATTATCAGTGAAGAATAAGCTGAGCTTTATTGATGGTAGTGTCGATCGACCTGAAGGTAATTCTGATCTCTTCAACCATTGGATTCGCAATAACAATATTGTTATTTCATGGATCCTTAATTCAGTATCAAAGGAAATTTCAGCTAGTATTATCTACTCTGAATCTGCACATGAAATCTGGTGTGACCTTAAAGAGCGATTTCAGCAGAGAAATGCTCCTCGGATTTTTCAATTAAAACGGGAATTAATGAACCATACGCAAGGGCAATTATCTGTTAGTGCTTATTTCACTAAACTAAAGACAATCTGGGAAGAACTTAGCAACTATAGACCTTCATGTTCATGTGGAAAATGTAACTGTGGAGGAAATAAGAAATTGGCTGAACATTATCACATGGAATATGTCATGTCTTTTTTAATGGGGTTAAATGATTCTTATGCCCAAGTCAGAGGACAACTATTGCTTATGGATCCCATTCCCCCAATTAATAAAGTGTTTTCACTTATCTCCCAAGAGGAACGTCAAAGAGTTGTTAATATGACTGCTGATACAACTGATTCATTGGCTTTTTATGCTAGAAGTGATGATAAAAGGACTAACACAAGGCAGTCCTATAACAGAATTCAGAAGAGGGAAAGGCCTTTCTGCACCTACTGTGGCTATGGAGGTCATGGTGTAGATAAGTGTTATCAATTGCATGGATATCCACCAGGATATAAAATGAAACAGAAATCTGGCTCAACTAGTCAAACTGGATTTCGTTCAAGTAACCAAGCAGGTCATAATGTTCAGTCAAATATTACTATGGCTAATCAAGTTTCTGATTCTATTCCAGATAAAAATGTTGGCCATGTGGGAAGCTTTGTACAAACATTGAATCCTGATCAATATCAACATCTGTTGAGCATGTTGAGCACACATCTTACAGCTGCTAAAATGGACGATGAAAATGTTAATTCTGGTGGTCATGTATCAGGTACATGTCTTTCTGTATCAATTAATCAGATATTCAATTCTCCTAAGCATTGGGTGCTAGACTCAGGAGCCACCAGTCATGTTTGTTTCAACCGTGCATCTTTCCAAACTTTAAAAGCTGTAAGGAATACTTATATTACTTTGCCAAATCATGCCAGAATCCCTGTACAGTTTGTTGGAAGGGTTAAACTTACCCCTGAATTAGTTCTTGAAGATGTGTTATTTGTACCCCACTTCAAGTTCAATCTGTTATCCATTAGTTCTTTGACAAAGAACTCAAATATATGCATCAAAATTTTCACTGATCATTGTGACATTCAGGATCTGTGCAAATTGAAGATGATTGGCAGGGCTAGGAGAGTTGATGGCCTCTACATCATTGATGCAACATGTAGTGTAATGGAAAACAAATGTAATTTCTTTACAATGGATTGTAATTCAGATTGTTCTGCAAATAATGTGACCAGTCATGTATGGCATCATAGACTTGGTCATTTATCGTTTAGGAGGTTGGAGAATTTGAAGGATCAATTACAGTTTAAAAACAGTAGACATGATGTTGTTCCTTGTTATATCTGTCCATTGGCTAAACAAAGGAGATTGTCATTCGTTTCAAACAACCATTTATCTTCTAATGCTTTTGATCTTGTGCACTGTGACACTTGGGGTCCTTATAGCTCTCCCACACGCAATGGCCACAGATATTTTCTTACATTAGTTGACGATTGCACAAGATTTACTTGGGTTTATCTTATGAAACAAAAATCAGATGTTCAGACTATTATACCAAAGTTTTTCAGCCTCATTGAAACACAGTTTCACAGATTGATCAAAGCATTCAGGTCTGATAATGCACCTGAGTTACGGTTCACAGAATTTTTTAGTTCAAAGGGAGTGTTGCATCAATTCTCTTGCACAGAACGACCTGAACAAAACTCTGTTGTTGAAAGAAAGCACCAACATTTACTTAATGTTGCAAGAGCCTTATTCTTCCAGTCACAAGTTCCTATGTCATTCTGGGGTGATTGTGTCCTCACAGCAACATTCCTAATTAATCTTCTATATAGAGAACCATCTTCTAATAGAACCCCTTCACCAATTCTTCAACACAGAGCACCATTCACTCTACTTTATAACTCTCCTGTTGATTACACCTATCTTAGAGTCTTTGGAAGTCTATGCTTTGCATCTACGCTTCCCTCCCACCGTTTAAAATTTCAGCCTAGAGCAAAGGCTTGTGTATTCATTGGATATCATCCAGGTGTCAAAGGCTATAAACTGTATGATATCGTTTCTAAGAACATTTTCCTTTCCAGAGATGTCATATTTCATGAACAAATATTCCCTTTCCATTCCATCTCAAAAGCTCCTGATGTTTTTGATAGTTTTCCTGATTTGGTAATACCTACTCCTGCTCCTGATGTACATCATAGCATCCCAATTACTAATGTGCCTCTTGATTTGTCTCCAAATCCTTCTGTAAGTTCTTCCCTTCCTGCTATTTCACCTATTCCTGATATACCTGACAATTATTCTCTTCCAGATTCTCCTAATGTGGTATCATTTCCTACTAGTCCTACTCTCAGAAGATCACTTAGGCCTAGTAAAACTCCTTCATATCTGCAGGATTTCCACTGTAACCTCCTTTCTAACACTGCAGATTCAGTTACCACATCATTCTATCCTTATCCCTTAACTGATTATCTTGCTTATACAAAGTTCTCTCCTTCTCATAATAACTATCTCCTTAACATCTCCTCAAACCATGAACCACAATTCTATCATCAAGCTGTGAAGCATGATCATTGGAAGGAGGCTATGGCTAATGAACTGGCAGCTATGGATTTGAATAAGACTTGGTCTGTCACTTGTTTACCTAAAGGAAAGCATTCTATTGGCTGTAAATGGGTTTACAAAATTAAGTACAAGTCTGATGGAAGTGTTGATCGATACAAAGCTCGTTTGGTGGCAAAGGGGTATACTCAACAAGAAGGGCTAGATTTCTTGGAAACCTTTTCTCCTGTGGCTAAATTGGTGACTGTGAAACTTCTCTTAGCAGTGGCAGCCATTAATAAGTGGCATATCATTCAGTTGGATGTTAATAACGCTTTTCTTCATGGAGATTTATTTGAGGAAATCTACATGGACTTGCCTTTGGGCTATGAACCTTCTAACTCTTCTAATAGACAGGGGGAGCGATTGGTTTGTAAGTTGCACAAATCAATCTATGGATTGAAACAGGCTTCCAGACAGTAGTTCTCGAAATTTTCTCATGTCCTCTTATTACATGGCTTTCACCAGTCCAAATCTGACTATTCTTTATTTACAAGGGGTTCTGGAAAAGATTTTGTTGCCTTACTTGTTTATGTTGATGACATAGTCATCACTGGTTCTGATTCCCAGATTATTGAAGATTTGAAGTTCTTTCTTCATAGTCAGTTTAAGCTTAAAGACCTTGGTAAGCTTAAATATTTTCTTGGTCTGGAGGTTGCCAGGTCTCATCGAGGTATTGTGTTATCTCAACGACATTATGCTCTTCAATTGCTTGAAGATACCGATTTTCTTGCCTGCAAGCCTGCTAGCTTGCCTATGGATCCCAAAGTTCGCCTGAGCTCCTTTGAGGGGGAGCTATTAGAAGATGGTTCTCTATATAGAAGATTAATTGGGCGTTTGTTATATCTAACTATTTCCAGACCAGACATCACATTTGCGGTACATAAGCTCAGTCAATTTGTTTCTCAACCCAGAAAGCCACACCTAACAGCTGCTCATCATTTGCTACAATACATCAAAGCAACTCCAAGTCAGGGTCTTCTATTTTCTGCTGATTCATCCTTGCAGCTGCGTGCTTTTGCTGATGCAGATTGGGGCTCTTGTTTAGACTCCAGAAAATCTGTTACTGGTTTTAGTGTTTTCATTGGGGATTCTATGGTGTCTTGGAAGGCAAAGAAACAAAGTACAATATCCAGATCATCGGCCGAAGCTGAGTACCGAGCATTGGCGTCTACTGCAAGTGAGCTCATATGGATACATCAACTGCTTCTTGACTTACAAATGAACTCCAAGTCTCCTGCATTGATATTCTGTGACAATCAAGCTGCAATCCACATCGCCACTAATCCTATCTTTCACGAACGGACCAAGCATATTGAGATAGATTGCCACTTTGTGAGAGATAAAATTAGTGATGGATTCATCAAGCTTCTACCTGTTCGAACCAACCATCAACTTGCTGATATATTCACGAAACCTTTACCTGCATCTCTGTTGTTTCCTTTGCTATCCAAGATGGGTGTTATTAATCTACACAATCCATCTTGAGGGGGAGTATTAGAACCTATAAGAGCTACACGATTAGGACAGCTGTTATGTACAGCTGCCATTGTATCCCATTCCCACTTCTTTCATCTTATATTTATAAACTCTCTGTATCATTAGAATAGTTGAATACGAATTTCATTCTCTCCAACACTTTTTCTCCTTCAATAATTTTTTACTCCATAATATATATTATTTAAAATTTATTTTTAATAAAATTATTTTGCATATGAATTCATATTTTTTAATCACATATTAATTACAAAAAAATATTTTCAAAAAATCAATATCCTTCACCAAATAATAACATCAAGAATCCTACTTCTGCTCCTACACTCCTACTACTCCCTCCAGTATGTCTACTCTACACGCGGGACCACCGTATATTCAAAACGGTCCCCATCATTGGACATCAGCCAGCCAATGCAAACACGGCAAGCAAAATAGTAGAGCCTACGATTTTTGGATAATTGACGTGTCGATATGGTAACATACTATGGATTATTGGGATGTGTGATTTTGGACCAGCCTATGATCGTATCCGGCGGTGAAGGATTGCTCCCAAGTCAATTTTTGAGCTATCAGTACCATTTGATTTGATTAACTGGGATATGGGAAATTGTGGATCCTCATGACAGAGTTCGTGAGTTTTGACATGGACAGTCAACCATGTCAGAGGTACCTTCAAAGTTGGAAAATGATTCGTGTACAGAAACATTTTTACAGAGTTATGCTTGGTGTCCTGTGTATTTGGTTATGTACACCAAATACATATTGATCACAGATTATTCAATTTATTGATCACAATTAATCAAATAATTGGTCATAACCCACCCCATCTCACCCCACCTCATGCCATACCATGCCATCCACCAACAAACCACCGCACCCTCCCCACGACCTCCACCTCCAACCACTGCACCACCATCAGTTATAGTTCCAAATTTTATAGGCCACCACTGCAACACAACTAACAGAATATTTGAAAATAAATTAATAAATAATAAACTACCACACACCACCACCACAACAACCAACAAATTACCCACAGTAGATCTAATCAGAAAATCACCAACCAAAAAATCACTTATAGTAGATTGAATAAAAAAAAACCTCCAAAAAAAGCATTGGGGCGACAATGCCGATTCATACTACTACAACGTCAGCTCGCTGCAAGCTAGTGTTGTCCGTCGATGCCGAATGAGGGAGGGTTTCGGAGCTGGATGAGGGGTGTGTGCGACATCGGAACAGTGAGGAGTGGAGTAGGTAGAGAGAGGGAGAGGGAAGAGTGCAAAGTGATTTTTAGGGTTTTGGATGAAATTGATCGGGGTAGGATGGAGTGGGATGAATTAATATAATTTACAATATTATTATTAGTATTTTAAAAGATGAATTATCATCTGAATTTTGAACCAAAAAAACTTTGAAATCTTATTTTTGAATTGGGAAGTTAACAAAATGTATGGGTGTAATTTCAGAATTTCAATTTTTTTGCAACTTCTTACAAGGATTGAGATCCCCAATCCAATATTAGTAAAATAAATATAATATAAGAAATTAAAATCATAGCATTGTAAAGGAAATGGAATAAATCTACTTGTACGTCGCTGATGTGGTCGTTCATAGGATCATCTCGAGTGCGAGGACTTCCCAGGTCCCCCATTCCATGTTTCAGGAACCTTAGTCCTCGGGTACTCTTGTCCTCGAGACATGGACTCATGATAGCCTGAGGATTGGTTCCACAGAACGGCTCAAATGTGACGTTAACACTCCTCGGGGTACATGCTCGGGAAATTTACTCACTCCATATCAAAATACCCAGTGATCAAGCATCATCAGTCCTTATGCGAAAAGAATCCTAACCCCTTCCGACTTTTGCTATTCACAAGTTTTAGGACAACAAGGAGTCCTTTTTCATGCGGGTATTGCAGGTATAGGAGACTTCCATACGACCCTCATCTCAACACTATTTCCTAAGAGCAAGGAGATGAATTCTTCTCGAACTCCACCACCTACCTCTATATATACACACGTCTCATCCATCATTAAGGTACGTTTTTACATACCATTTCAGCATATACTTTTTCTCTATTCTCTCTCTGACTTAAGTATCGGAGGGGCGACGAGGCCATACCTCGACGCCTTTGTTTCAGGTACCAGAAGATCTCGAACGTGCTCGTCTTCGATCGTCAAGCTCGGGAAATCGACATGTGCGATTTTTGATAGCATCAGTCACCATGTGACTTGTTGTCAAAAAAGTTGTCAAACTTTGTGTACAACTAGCATGGTCGAAGGAAATGGCTTCTTAGTCCATGTTTGAGCCACATTAAAATTTTCATTTTCATTCTTCTACTGATTTTCAACCATACATTTTTCAATAAAATAATATTTTCCATCACATCAATAACTTTTCCTTCTTTTTGAACCACACATTATCTATCAATCTACTATTTCAGAATATTACTAGTCATCAAGATAGAAAACACATTTTGGAGAAGTCTTCTGCGCACAAAACCAGAGGAAGAATGCCCCATTCAGGGAAAAGGTTTCAAATCAAAAATAAGAAAAGTCCAGTGTCATTTGCTCCCTCCTACCAAAGAGGAGTCATTTTTGGAAATTCCAAATTCCATATCCTTCGAATTCTCTAGAACCACAACACTAGAAATTGAGAACTTGAGGTACCTGATAACCTATCTGCATTAACAATGGCCAATACAATTTTTTATTTTTTTATTTTTTCACTGGTCAGTGAAATTCGGGAAGCAGGAGCAGCCTCTCCCCCTCACACACAAGAAAAATAACATATACAAGTTATATTGCATTGTACTGGCGCCATATACATTAACCGTTAGCCATCTTGACATCTGGTTCAACGTGGGAAGATTTAGAGGAAATCACTGGCTTCATCCTAGCAATACAACAGGCACTTCAGGTTCATCATCAAGTTCGTATGCAGAGAGAGAGATATATCAGCAAGAGAATTTATGTTATTGGTTTGTTAAGACATAAATATTCATGCAGTGCCTGCATAGGATCCCCCATGTTGACATTTAGCTCATCCTGGACAAGGGAAACAATTGTTTCACTATCACTAGCCTAGAGATTGCTTCAATTAAATTCAATACATGTAAACCAATCAACCAGATCTTGAGCTCGGCAAGAGAACTCTCCAGCTGTATTTCAAATGCAACACTGGCATAAATTTCTCAATCATTTGGGTCACAAAGAAATTTGATCAACAGGTCAGTACTTACTGAACTTCCTCTCTTTTTACTTTCCACTGACTGCAGCTACAGAAGCAGCAGCAACCGGCAGATGACCTCCTAAAATACTTAGGGCCCGTTCGGTAGAGATTAAAATCGGATTAAAATTGAAAAACTGGCCGTTATTGTTGACTTTTATTAGAAGAGTGGAATCTAACTATATTTTCAATTTTAATTGGATTTTAATCCCTACCAAACGGGGTCTTAATATGCCAAAGTAGATTTTTCTCTGGCAGGCAGGTTTAAGAAACAAGAGAATGAATGACACTAATATATGCTGTGACATATCCAGATAGACACCTTCACAGATATGTCAAATTTGACATGGCAAAAGATCTCCAAGAACATGTACGATGCAAAAACAAATCATGATACCACATTAACAAAAAGACATTTAGTAGTTTTCCATTCCTGTAGCACTTCGTTTAATATTTGACCTATTAAGAACCATTAACAGAAGTGAAAGCCTTGACCTTGGAGGCAAGGTTTCCCAATAAAAGAAATGACTATTACTATGAAAAATTTCGACATGAAGATGCCTAATTTACCAATACTATGTGCTCCAGAATCTTGCGAGGTGAAATGGATTTAGCTGGAAAATTCCAGTGAAATAATGAGATCATCAATATATAAAAAGAAGGATAATACTACTTGTACATTATGGCATATTCAGTCTAACATTCCTATCAATTCTTGGATAATACTCCTTGTACATTATGGCCTCCATTATGGATGCCATAATGTACAAGTAGCACTACTCTAAAAAGAAAGCATACAATCAAACATCATCCCATAAGCAAATATAAAAATTGCCTGCTCTAAAGGGAACAATATGGAAAAAGAAATGATAAAATATCATCCATTAATGGATATTTTTACTTCCAAGGAAAAAAAATTATCCATACATATTTGATAACCAAATATTACAACTTCAAGCTTAGCCAAAAATGCTCTAAATATTATCTCAAGAGGACTAAAACATAGATCTATCAGGCATGCATGTAAATTTGTTTACATAAACTTAACATGTTTTCATACACCAACAAAGAAAAAGATAAAGCGCAAAGTCCATATCAAGATTTTATACACGCTATAAATTATAAATAGTGCTTACCAAAAGCAGATGACCAGTTGAAATTTCAAGACGGAATTGTATCAATGTTCAAAACCAAAACTTCCTTGTCTAGTTATGGTCATTAATAGAAAATATCTAACCAAAATCCCATTGCAGAACAGATAGATTTCTCCATCAACAGAAAATTTGCATTTTGGTAAAATGTTGAATCCTGAAAATTCCTTTTCAATTTGCCAAGCCAGTCCTTTTGCACATGGGGCAGGTATTTTTCTGCATGAGCCACTTCTTGATGCAGTCATGGTGAAATTTGTGGCAACAGTCCAGTTCCCCGATATCCTGACCCACGATGTATTCATCCTGTATTAAATAAAAAAGTAATGAATTTTAAATTATACATACAAGCAAGAAAATAATTATGACATTAAGAATTAAGGCTTTTGTGTCGACATATTACGCATTTCTTACCAAACATATACCGCAGATGTCCTCCTCTTTTGGAGAAGATGATAGGAAAGTAATGTGCCGGTACCATTTTATGCGCCAGAAAATTTCCGCCTCGCTTAATCCAGTGCTAACATTTCCAATTTGCTCTTCGAGGGCCAATAATTCCTGTAGTACAAACCACAGGAAAGTTTAATTATAACAATTGAAAACGTACTAAGAGCATGTTTCGTTGTGCTTAAAAGTAAAACTTACTTTCAATTATTTTGCCAAACATGATTTTCAAAGTTACTTCTTTTACTAATAAAACTTGGAATTTTAGAAACTAAGTTCTTACTTTCTAGAAAATTAACATTTTAACATCATCTCCAAGAGGCTCTCTAAATACAAAATGCTTTTATTTTAAAGAGCTAATACTTTAAAGTAAGCTCCAATAGACTCTCTATTTTAACTTTTTAAAATAGAGAGTGGGTTTAACTCTCCAAATCTAAAGAGCCTCACTCATTCTCTATTCTCAATGTACAATGATTGCATTTAAGAAGTCACAAATTTCAATATTTTATTTCTTAAAATATTCAAAACACGTCTAAATTGACTGGTCATTAACGTATAAAAAAATTATGTTAAATAAAATATGAGAAGAAATTAATACATGTTTCTTGAGAAAAGCAAATGAAGAGCAAAAATAGAAAGCATTATTGGAGTGCATAAAATTTTTGGCTCTTTAAATTTATAGATGCTCTCTATAATGCATAAGATGCACTTTATAAATTGAGAGTCTCTTAGAGATGTTCTAAGCACAAACAAACATGCTCAGTTCAGTCATTGACTGGTACCTCATAAGACATATCATCTACATCAAGCTCCATATCTTCATTCATGTCATAATCTTCTTCCTCGTAATGATCCTCTTCGAATGTTGAATTATCAACATTTACACGCACAACCTCATCTCTTGCTTCTTCCTCCTGAAAAATTAATTTAGGGTCTCTCAAATCCTGGGAAGCTGTCATTATTAATATATCAGATTAGAGAAAAACCAGACACCTGTGAAGGATGCTCAGTTGCATCAAGATCCGTATCTATCTCTGCATATACATCATCTTCCTCCTGAACCATTTTTAACTATCAATTGTCATATATGGAATAGAAAGGATGTATGCGATATATAAAATGAGGAAAATACATGAAAACAGAAGAGGACCTATCTGACAGGTATATTTTTAATGCCTTAATGACTTTCTTTACGAAATATGTATCTTGATCTCATGTTCCCACAAAAGAGACATGCCTGAGATGCTATTTTGGATAGAATTTTTATTTCTATTTGTTGGCACAATGCTTTAGAAATTTTCAATTCCGAAAAACGCAAAACGGCGAAATATATTGTCTACTACATAATCCAGCCAGTGACCATGTAAATGAGAGAAGATGCAAAGAGGTATATTTGCAAGCTATTCCAGCTTTTTTTATTAAATGGCGTAACCTCTATCCTGAATGAGTTTCCTTCATTATATACTACCAATTCGAACTTAATTATATCACATTAACGTCTGTTGTCCTCGCCTGGATAAACACTAAGTGCAAATTTGGAAAGCAGAACATGACAAGTTTAGACAAGCGTAATGAATAAGATTTTAGCTTAATTTCTTCACCACTACAGTATTAAATAAATGCATGAGAAGTTTATACTAACCTCAGCGATTAGGTTCTCTCTTGCAGTGAAAGTTTCCTGTGTCTCAAGGAAAAATGGCGGAATATAGACTTCAAAACTCTCACTATTTGTGTGACCTCTTTCTACAAAATTTTCAGTAGATCTCGCAAACCGTACTCTCGTTTCTAGCACCTCTGTCGAGGCCATACCCTCACTTGCATGAACCATGTCATCACGAAAATGAATTGCATGATCGTTGCCTCTCGACCTGATGGACTCATCGTTGACGTTAGGAAAACCATCTCCATATTCCTCCATGCTATGAATAGGTAAAGCAGGACATTGAAGGTTCCTAAGAGCAGCCTCAACATAATCAATTGTTAACCAAGACGTCCCATAGGATGAGACTGGATACTGTGCAGCAGAAACATCAGAAAGATTTGAGCTTGTTGGTATATTATCCACACGATTTTCTGTTCTTCTAACATAGATATCTCTGGAACTCCCCTCCATGTGACTTGCTATGCTTGAAGTTTCTTGCACAGAAATTCCCCCATTAATTCTGTGGTGCTCATTGTTTATAGGATTATCATTTGGATAGCTACTTGAGGACCCAAAGAAGTTCCAGTTCCAAGGAAAAGTAACTTGAGCAGAATTTATTTCTTGGATATAATTTTCAGCACCAAGAGTAAACATGTCGTCTGTTTGCTGATGTTGGTCCCAAGAAAGTCCACCAGGTGTCACTAGCACCCTCTTGCCAAATAGCTTGAAATGTGAAGGTTCGCGTTCCGATCCAAATTCCTTATCTCTTTCCAAGCCTCCAGAATCATCACTATATGTTTCATTCAAATTTATCATTTGCTGTGGCAATTCAGAAATTGGAGCATTCAAATCTATCGTCACAGGTCTGTTACCATGATAGCCTGATGAAATATTTTGAGCATCCTCATAGGGAATAGACTCAGAACTGCAGGCAATGAACATCTGATGAGGATAAAAATTAACATGGTAAGTGTTGCAACTGTTTTGACCTTGCATCAAGTTTGATTTTGAATCCTGTGAAGGCTAATATGAAATCCAAAAAAGGTAGAAAGACTTCTCTGCAAGATTGAACCTGCATCATAATGGTAAACAATAAGAATTATTCGTGTTAGAAAAAAAGATAGATATAAAAGTGATATCTGAGGCTTTGCATTCTTATCTCAACTCCTCAGCTCTATTCTTTCCAAAAAACAAAAGAAAATGAAGAAAACCAGAAAAAAGTGGAGAAAATGTAAAAAGAACAACTTTAAAATTATGTGGAAAAACGATGAAGACATCAGGTGCACGAGCCTGTGTGTGCATGCATGTGTATATTACTATATACATAATATTAAATGCACATACGTGCATGGGAAAAGGGTACATGACCGGAATCACAGATGCTTGAGAATAAAGAAATCTAGTAACGAATATTTTGAAAGAGAACACGATGTAGGTCATTATATGGCATGAAACCCAAATGCACAATGAAATTTCCCGCATAACTTTGAAACAACCATGTGATTGAAAATGTTTCATTACTAAGGAGAACTAAATCCATAGGAGAACCAAGACAAAAATTCCTGTTGAAAATCATTTCAGCATAACTGTGTCAAAAGAGAACAATAAATTTGTACTTAACCAAAAAGAAGATAAAGAGACGGTATTTGATTGATTGTTCTGAGGTTATTGAATATTTGTCTAAGCCACTTCATTTCTTTTTGTCCAAGTCACTTCTTTTTTAGAGTTGCACATGTAGAAGGTTAGGAGAGTGAGGTGCTGCATGTCAACTACATAATCTGGTTCCTCATATTTTAACTTCAAAATAAGTCTTAACTAATAAAAATAGGCATTAATCAAGAAAGTGAATGAATACAAAACCAAAAAATGATATTTCAACTTACAAGGAAAAAGTCCCCCCACCACCAAACAAAATAAAAATAAAAATGAATAATGCTAGATTACCGTTAGTCGCACTACGTGACATACACGTGACAATTTGTTATTTGATGCAATAATTTGGTACTCATGCATCAAATAACAAATTGTCACGTGTACGTCACACGTAGGGCGACTACGACAATCTTCACTACGAATAGCATTACTAAAAAAAAAAATTTCCCTAGCTTTCCATGGGTATCTTCATGGATAAACATGGATGCCAATTTCAATTACTATAAAGATGTGATTGTTAACGGGCACAAGTAACTTGTCAATTACNATCAAATAACAAATTGTCACGTGTACGTCACACGTAGGGCGACTACGACAATCTTCACTACGAATAGCATTACTAAAAAAAAAAATTTCCCTAGCTTTCCATGGGTATCTTCATGGATAAACATGGATGCCAATTTCAATTACTATAAAGATGTGATTGTTAACGGGCACAAGTAACTTGTCAATTACAGAGATTCTATTCAATATAAGAATTTGTCCAAATGAAATCTACTTTTAGCCCCTGTTTGGTGTATATT
>CAIGRS010303524.1:0-10726 GCA_903798395.1 Fraxinus floribunda
TTGGATGAATCAATTGTATTCAGAAGTTTGTAAACAATTTCCGTCACTTCTTTTTGGTGGTGGATTGTGGTCACAATTAGTCACATTGAGTACACACTGGATCACAATTAGTAACAGACAGTCACACTGCACAAATTTTTTTGAAGTAATTTTTTAGGAGGTGGAAGCAATGGTGGGGTTGGTGGTAGGTAGATCCATGGAGTGGGAGTGTGATTTTCAATTTTTTTTTTTCTGAAAGCTTTTTAAGTCGCCGGAGCAGCCGCCGGAATAATCGACGGAGCAATCGCAGAAAAATTCGCTGGAGCAGTCGCCGGACCGACACCTGAGTGGTGCCGAAGTTGTTTGAGAGATGGAGGGAAGGTGGTGTAGTGAAGTGATGGGGGTAGGTGAGGTGTTTGGTTTGGGGTGTAAATAATTAATATGTATTATATTATAATTTAATATTTAATAAATCTATTTAACACCTGATTTTTTAAATAATTAAACAAATTTGTTAGTTTTGAAAAGTAATTATTATATCTAGGTTTTGTGTATTGTTCCCNAATTTAATATCTAATAAATCTATTTAACATCTGACTTTTGAAATAATTAAACAAATTTGTTAGTTTTGAAAAGTAATTTTTATATCTAGGTTTTGTGTATTGTTCCCTTTTCTAATTAACCTGGCCCATCCCCAATGGCAATGATCCATCTGAATCTAATTATATACCAAAACCAATTTGAAGGAAGCTTTCAAAGTTCAAACCGTCCATCATCCAACTTCCACGGTTCCACCGTTCTTGACGTGGCAACGCCTCCACCTCCTGATGTAGCCTGCCATGCCGGACGACGTCAACGAGTCACCGAACTGGACGACTCGAGTCTCGGATGGTCGGAAGACTCGAAACTCTCGTTTGCAGTCTGTTGCCTGTCGTAATGTCGTCAGTCTTCTTCTTCTTCTTCTTTTGCTTTTGGTGTTATTTTTTATTTATGAGCTATGACTACCTTTACCTATGAATCAATGATTTATGTTCTATGAATTAATCGGTAATTTGACGTTGAAATGAGAATTGTGAATATGTGATTTGGCATTTCGGGATTGGGGTAAATAATTTATGTTGCACTATCATTGAGTTATGAATTGTAATTTATCATTTATGAGTTTTAATTTGTGAATTAAACATTCCAATCTCGCTATTACGATCGTTGATTGTCGATGATAAACGGTCAACGGTAAATGTCCACCATAACTGAAGTTAAATCCTAGGTCCGCCTTTATCTGTATGTAAATTATTATATAACTTCATTATGTACAAATATTATTATTAAAAAAGAAATACGGTTGTGTTACATGTACGTAATGATTTACATACACATGATGATGTGCTGAGGTATGATTGGATCAAAATATATTTTCTCATTAGTAAAATATTAAGATATAAGCCTGATGGGAGAATTCCATTTTTGGTCACTGAATTTTCATAGAAATCTGAATTAGATCACACATGTCTTCCCTTTGTTACAGTTTAATCATTGAACTTTAATTTAATTATACAGTTACGTTAACCCTTATTACTAAAGTCAACATCCCAGATCTAAACGGATGTCAAATCTTAACAGAGAGCTGAAGAAGATTAACTTCAATTCCAGCTGTTACGAATTCTATTATCGCATAACATTTTGGTAATAATGTACACGTTAAAAAAAAAAAAGGCGAAAATGTAAACTTTCATTCATGTATTTGAAGGGATAAAAATAATGTCACGGAATTTATGGAATTATGATTTGATTTGATTTGATTTAAAGAAAAAATGTAGAGAATACTAAAAATACTTTCGCAAGTCTATTCCTATGATATTGAGTGTTTTTAATTTATGTCATGAACCTAATCATTTATATTTCATTTTTCTACTGAATAATATTTTTTATTTGAATTTACTGTCCGTCGATTGAATAAGTGATCTGGTACCTTAAATGGGTCGAGTCGAGTCATACACATAATCATGTATAGTTTAGTTTTCTACCGAATATTATTTTTTTAAAAACAGCCATGTACGTATAGCATCCTTCTATTTTTTTTATTTAAATTTACAATCCAAAAGTAACCCATCGTCCATCGATAGAATAAGTGACCTGGTACCTTATACGGCTCGAGGGTCGGAACCATATGCAACACGATATTCACAAAAGGTTAACAAAATAGATGTGAAAGAAAGTTCGTTCAAACAAAAACATGAATATGACAAATTTCAATACAGAAGTTCATTATTCTCAACAAAATACAGTCCCAGATTTCTCTTTGCCACTTCCAGTAAAAGGTAACTCAAAAGTAACTGTAAGAACGCAACATAAATTTCAACTGTCAGGTTTAGCTCTTTTGTTCTCCCATGTGGTGTGATATTTGGCCAGAAGATGGATTATTGGGAATAACGTTGAAACCTTATAGGTATTATCGGCTAATTAGAAATGCTTAATATAGATCATAAAGCTGCCTACAGGCTGAGAGAGGGGAGACGTTGAGATGCCATCCTCTTTTTCCTTAATTTCTCAGCAATGATGAAGGCGAGTTCAAGAGACTGAGAAGCATTTAGTCTTGGATCACAATGTGTGTGGTAGCGAGAACTTAAATCATCGTAAGTCACATTTCTTGATCCTCCAATACATTCTGTCACATTCTGCCCGGTCATTTCCAAATGAATTCCACCGGGGTAGCTGCCTTCCTGCTCGTGCACATCGAAGAAAGCTCTCACCTCGGCCTATAAAATAAACACATGCAGCATGCGTTATTACAACCGCATTACAGTGTTGTAATTTAGTTGAACACATAAGCACCTGCCAACACATTAAAAACAAATTTCTCGTCCATCCATGTGCTATATATCCCATTAATCAGGAATTCGGGATTAAGTAATTAACCTGTACTCTCATACTTCTTTTGTTTACCTATCATCAACTTGGGATTCTGAAAAGATACTCGGAACTAAGGAAATGCAATAATTTAAGATTTGGACAAACTACGCATATGCTTGAAAGATCCTTGGACAATAGTAAATATATAATTAGAAACATGTGACATTAACGTTATGTCCCATGAATTAGAAGTGCTGCAGTCCTAATAATTAACTGCAGCTTAACAATTATGCTGTTCACCTACCATCAACAATTTCCCACAAGATGCAATAGTTTTAAGTTTTGGATCCACAACTGAGGATATGCTTGAAAGATGCTCAGATTGTTAAATTATTCCTAGTGTTTGCAAGGTCAAAATATTACAAGACCAGAACTTCAGAGTTTTTGTATCTAGCATGGCTGCTAGACCATTCATAAGAGTTAGGGTGTTTTGATTTTTCTTCTTTTGCGTGATCAGGATGGGTTTGGTGTGACTATATTTATGATTTCATAAGAGTCAGATAACATTTTCAAAAAAACATATGATGCATTATGTCCAGAGAGTTCAAGTAAATCAACTTCCAAATCAGGATAAGCAATCAAGATGGCATCCAAGCCGTTGCAAGAAATCGAGAAAAGAGATTATACCAAGATTGAATCGAAAGCACGTGTTTTGAGCCCACAAGGTGCCTTAATAGTGTTCCCGTGCATTGGGTCACACACCCAAGTCACAATTTGTCCTGCTCTGCGAACAGCCCTGATCAAGTGAGGAAGCTTGACTCTCATGTTCTCAGCACCCATTCTGACTATGACTGTTATTCTTCCAGGCTTGTTAATGGGATTCAGGATCTCAATCAGATTAACAAGTTCATTTGGATCCATCTTTTGGCTAACCTGCAAAAGAAATTCCATCTTAGCCAACTGAATACAACTGTGAAATAATGCTATCATAATTGAATATATCACCTAATGCCATGACGGTGACACCAGGATCACAGGAGGACAATCAAATGAACATATTGCCTATATTTTGAAATTTTCGGCCTGAGACAAATCTAGCTTGTATAATTCATAATCAATGAAACTTTTTTCTCCTAAAACTAGTTTTCAGTCACAGGCTGAGTAGGGCACATTGAAGTCCTAGGTAGATTCCACCAACCGGAAACTTGCAAATATCAATAAAGAGAGATGCCATGTTCTATGGACCATTCTGTTCAATTAGTTAATTAAGGTATCACATAAGTCCAACACATGTAATAACAGGGTAATACTGATATTTCTTAGAATGATCGAGCCCTTTTCTTTTATAAGAAAGATATATACCTTTATACCGAGTGGGTTAGCAACTCCTCTCAAAAATTCAACATGCCCGCCATCTAGTTGCCTGGTGCGTTCGCCAACCCAAAGCATGTGAGCTGAGCAACCATAATAGAGTCCAGAAGTTGAATCCTTCCTAGTGAGTGATTGCTCGTAAGGTAATAGAAGGCACTCATGGGAAGTCCAGAATTCAGTTGTTGACATAACAGGGTGGTCAATGGTAAGTCCAGCAGCCTCCATGAACCCCAAGGCTTCATCAACTCTGTGAGCCAGTTCCTGATACCTGATGAAAATTCCAATCACAAAGAATATTAAATGGTCTGATTTAGCTGAAAACCTGAGACCCTAATAAATCACATAGGAAATTGTTCCGAGCAAATTTTCTTATTTAATGAAACCCACCTGTCTCCCTGCTCACTGTGCTCAACAAAATCAAGATTCCATTGAGTCACTCTCTGCATAGCAGCATAACCTCCAGTAGCAAAGGCTCGGAGAAGGTTGAGGGTCGATGCAGCCTGGGAATAGGCTCTGATCATCCTATGAGGGTCTGGAATTCTCGATTTCTCATCAAAGGTATCACCATTTATGTTGTCTCCCTTGTAACTAGGCAGCTTTACTCCGTCCTTCTCCTCAAATGGTTCTGATCTGGGCTTGGCAAACTGACCAGCCATTCTTCCCACCTAAAGTAAATAATCCAACAATTTAACATCACAAAAACGTTTGAAGGTTCTAAGTTCAATTGTTCAAGTCCTACCGAGATAAAATTCAATTTGGCTAATAGTATATCAGTCCCATCTTCTACTTTAGACTGGTAAATTTATTCTACAATTCTCTGTTTTATTCTTGTTGCTTAAAAACAAGACCCAATGTAAAGTTGAAATCTTGAATTATTAGTTTAATAAATATTAAAAAAAGGAAATAAAACTTCGAAGTATCTCCAATAGATTTAAAAGTATTCCCCTAAAATAATGATTCAAAATCTAAAAAATAATCCATGAATGAAGAATTACCTTAAATACAGGTATTTGGCCACCAAAAGTGAGGACAACACTCATCTGAAGAAGAATTCTGAAAGTGTCACGAATATAATTAGCACTGAACTCCTTGAAGCTCTCGGCACAATCCCCACCTTGTAAAAGGAAGGCTTTACCCAATGCCGCCTCCCCCAGGCGCTCTTCCAGACTCCTGACCTCTCCGGCAAACACCAAAGGAGGGTAGGCCTCGAGAGTCTTGAGCACAGACTCCAACTCAGCTGCATCAGGGTACTCGGGAAGCTGCAAAACCTTCTTAGTCTTCCAGCTCTCCAGAGCCCACTTAGAGGCGGAAGGCGATGGTGACACGGTTGGCTTCTTGGTGGTAATGATGGGTGTTTTGGCAGGCTCAGCTGCATGCACGGCGGAGATGGGGTGGCGAATGGAAGTAGTGGGATTAACCGACAATGTGGAGTGGTTCTGGGATAGAGAGGCGGGGTAGAGAGATTGGGATTGAAGGATTGATTTGGAGGATAAAACAGCAGTATTTGACAGAGCCATTGTTGTCAATTTCTTGTTTTAATTGCTTATAATGCTGATTGATTTGTTTGCTTCTCTCTCACCTAACTCCCTGTTATTCGAGAAATGTAGCGCGAGAGAGAGAGAGATTTTCTGACTGCAGAAATGAATGAATTGCTCAATGGTTTATATAGAAGAGAGAGAGAAGGGTGAGGTTGGTGGGCGTCTCTCTGGGGTCAAAGAAGCATTACGAAGGTTAGGTAAACATGGTGGCGCGTTGGTGGTTGTTAGTAGGTTTCCTCTTTATTTTTCATCTTACCAATTCTAGTGTTGGTTTCCTCTTTATTTTTCATCTTACCAATTCTAGTCCTATCTACTTGTTCAAAGGAAAAAATAAAAAATAAAAAATAAAAAATCAATTATCAATTCTATTCATGTAATACTCATTCACTCCCTTATGCGCCGCTGCATAAATACGCTATATCGAAAAAGAAAATTACGTCTTTTTGACTCGAAACGTTCTCCCACTACACTGACACATCGAACAAGGACAATGTTGGGTTTTTACCTTAAAAAATTTAGAATATATTTGACACCCATTTTTTTGTCATTCTCATTCATTTTCTCTTTCTTCATTTCAACCACACATTCTATTAATAAAATAATATTACACATAAACCCAAAAAATTTCCTTACTTTTTAACCACACATTCTTCCATCAATCACTATTCAAAAACCAATTTTTTACCCAAAATGAGTGTCAAACATAGGCTAAATATGTCATTTTTCAAATTTACTTTCAACAAAAACTAAGTTGTTTAAATTCTCATTCTCATTCTTTTTCTCATTCTTCATTTTAACCACACATTCTATCAATAAAATAATATTACGCATAAACCCAAAAATTCTACTTACTTTTAAACCACACATTCTTCCATCAATTATTATTCAAAAACCAATTTTTTTTTACCCAAAATGAGTGTCAAACATAGGCTAAATGTGCTTCGAGGCCCTCCGCCCCTAACACTGAATGAATGTTCATCCCGAAACCATTCCACAAAAGGAAAATATTATGTTGAACTATAATCAAGGAAAATTGTACAATATATTAAGCACAACATTCAACTACTACAAATATCAAGTTCACTAGATTTGACGGTTGATTTTTATTTCGCATCTTATATTGATCGACCCAAAATAGATAGTGAAGTTATTTATCTTGTATAAAAGTCTTAAAATAAAGTACAAGTGCATACTTTTCATTTTGATTTAAGAAAGTATATGAATGAAATGATTAAAAAAAATGTTTAAATACTTATTTGACGATCCATAACAAAAATTTGTTCACGTTGAATTTTTGAAAGGTACATAGCATTAACCATAAGGGTTCACATAAATGTCAGATGGCAACCCCTATGAGGAGCCCCCCAATGGCGGGTTGCCATTTGGAAATTATGTCAAAAGTTGTGTGTACTTTTATGTACACATAACATGTGCATTTTTGAAATTCAAATCCACGAACACGCATTCATCTGTCATTCTATCTGTACAGATTTTCTATACAAGTAGAATATCTGAACAATATATTATTGCAATGATTGTGTTACAAGTATATAATGATTTATGTTATGGTTTACATACACACGACGTGGAAAAAATGATTGAATTAGAATTTTTTCAATCAAATAAAAGGAAAAAGCTTCCTCCTCTCTTTTGACACATCATTTGTATATAAATTAAAATATGTAATTTCATTGTGTACAAGTCGTGTTATTCTAATTCGAATAGCTAGTTCGATAATTCATCTTGCATTTTAGATATTCTTCTTATTTTGTCACTAAAATTATTTTATAGGAGCCTTTCCATATGTAAGGACAATATTGGCATTTAATTCGAAATAATGTGCATATTTCATGCACTTGTCACTTGTGTAGCAGAGACTGCCAAATGGTCCCAATGTATATTGTATACATTACCAACCGACCCAACTAAAACGAAACGTGCAATAAAAACATAATTTATGATGGACTATGGTTGGGGTAGGTTTGATTTAGATATTTTTTTTTGGTCAAAAACAGATTATTTAAAAAAAAAAAAAATATGTTGTAAACAAAATAGGAAAAAGTTGTAGGTGTACATTGAAAATAAAATTATCGGAAGAATGCATGGTTTGAAAATGAGTTTAAAAAAATAAAATTTTAAAAATATCTACCAAACAGTAAGTCAATAACTTAAATGGATCAAGTCGGGATGCTCAATTCATTCATCGTCGGGATCACTGCTAGCCAACTTGCACTCGCATATGGGATGAACTGAGCACGAGTTGGCTCGTTTCTAAAAATATCGGTTCGACGCATCCAACCAACTAGCTCCTTGGCAAGTGAATCGAGCAAGCCAACTCATGCGGGGTTTTGACAACTACTAGTTGATTTTTATTTTTTTTTACATACTAATTTTTAACAATATATTTACACAATAAAATATTCTACACATAAACTCGAAACTTTGTTGGGAAAAATTGGTGATTTGTGTGTAGATGCATTATAATTAACACAACAATTATAAATAATATAAACATATATAATTCAATAATAATATAATATAAAGAAAATGAGATTTAGAAAGCGAGTTTTAGTAAGTCACGTCAAGAACATTGTTCTAAAGTCGTGTTACTGGCATTTCGTGCGGGTATTTTTGGTACTACATGGCTCCAACATAAAACACATATAGCTCACATTTGGTTTCTAAGCCCCTGAGTTGAATGATAGTTTGATTGCATATATTGAGAAAGATGTATTTGACAAGATTGAAAATGACGTAATTATGCAACGTTATCAAAATATGAAAACACGTAGAGAACAGTTGTAATAAGATATCTCTTGCTTCAATTTTTTCATCATTTTTTGAAAGTTTGATTGTGCTCCTAATCTAAAAAATATGCGTCCGTCCCTACAATTAGGGGCTTAAATCAATCTTAGATGGGAGTTTTTAAAATTTCTTAGCACGCAAGGAAGTCATCAATAATTGTTGGGGAAAAATTAGGTATTCAACATTTTTTTATTTTTTTTAACCTATTTGAACGCAATGGAAGTCATCAATAATTGTTTACTGTTTGCTATTCAATAAAATCTTTAAGAACATGTTGGAATCTAACACAATGGGGCAGGACCGCATATACGGACCGCATGTACAGGCCATTGTCTTTTTGTAATTTATTTATTATTAACAATTAATTAACTTATGAATCTAAGAACTTTTTTTTTTCTTTTAACCACTTCGATCAAGATTATTGTATTTTTCACTTGACAAATTTTTAAAAAATGAATTTCTGATACGATATCTTCCATGAAATTTCTACAAAATAAATAAATATTTGGTCGCATTGCGATTTGGTTTTGATAATTTAACATTATATTGCAATTATTGAACATTTAATTATGCATTACACCCATTACATCTAACCAATCATAATCGGCCAAATACTAGAAGAATATGTGAACTCTTTCACGTGCATATTAGATATGATGTTCTTTATCTGAGGCGGGATAAGAACCACAATTCGTATTAACTTTTCAACCATACACTTTATTAATTTTTTTTATTAAAATCTACTAAAATTTCAATTTTTAACTAAATCAAACATTGACTTATAAAACTAATAGCAAGTTTTATATGAAATAAACTTATAAGTTGGACAATCACAATGAAAGTATGAAAATTTAAATTGTTAGATAATTAAAATAATATTATATTATAATCAATGAGCACTATAATGTAATGTTACAATAAAGACACTATAAACATTATTTAAAAATATTATGCCCTTGTTTGAGCCTATTTTTGAGAGGGGGGAAAAAAAGGCATTTTTGAATAGTGATTTCAGGAGAATGTTTAGTTAAAAATTAAGAAAATTTTTCGATTTACGTCTAATATTATTTTAGGGTGTGTTTGAGCCACGTTATTTTGGAAGAATGTATTCTGAAATAGTAAATTGATGTAGAACTTGTAATTGAAAAAGAATGAAAAGTTATTGATATGATGGAAAATATTATTTTATTGAAGAATGTGTGGTTGAAAATGAGTAGAAAAATGAGAGTGAAAAATTTAATGTGTACCAAACAGGAGTTTACCGAAGAATATGGAGTTGAAAAATGAGTTTTGAAAAAATGAATTTCAAAAAAATTAGGGCTCAAGTGTGTTATAATATTTAAAGAACTTATTTAACTTACAATATAAAGATTCTTCTCCAGCTCCTTGGTTAATTTATTTGATTATGAATAATTTAATTTTCTTTATTTAAATTTTTAATGTGTGGCTCTTGTTAGGTTGAGTTTGGCTGGATCCATACTCACCAACCAAGATTTGATGATTTAGTTGGCATCACGTGGATAGATTGCTCTTAATTATGGAAGTAAATTGACATATTATTTTGACCGGAGAAATTTACATTTACTTACTACTCAGGGGCATTTTTGACAATTAATTTAGAAATCCCCAAAAATAAAATATTCCTTTTCAAAATCAAAGAGTAATTTCCCCGATTGGATCAAAGAATACAGAGAAGAAAGTGAGAAAATGGATTATTCAACAATAAAAAAATACCAAACTCATGTTTGGTATATATTAAATTGGATTTTAATTAAAAGTCAAAATCAACCATTAATTTTAAACACAATTCCTGATACCCTGCTTTGATTAATGTTATATTTATTTTGCCAAATGGATGCCGATTCACACTTGACAAAATTTTATTGACAGTTGTGCCAAAAATATTTTTCAATTGTCCAATGACAAATTGCCAAATCACTCTACAATGGGAATATGTAGAAATGTTTTTTTTATCCAATTTATAGTGCCTATTCCCCTCTATATATCATTAGGATGGTGTGTCACATCAAGATTAGTTTCTAAAATAAAACTACGTTGACTTTATGGAAATTCCCAGATGGTATAGGTATAGGTATAGGTATAGGTATACAATAGAATTGTTATTGTACCAAATGCAGCACTTCTCTATAAAAAATGAACGAGTAAAGCCATTTGTACCCTCC